>JAMQGT020003889.1:0-186063 GCA_024447675.2 Pterophyllum scalare
CTAACAACTGGCCAGAAGACCATCATTGATACCCTCCATAGGATGGGGTAAGCCACAAAACTTCATAGCTAAGGAGGCTGGCTGTTCACAGAGTGCTGTGTCCAAGCATATCAATGGAAAGTCTAGTGGAAGGACAAAATGTGGCAGGAAGAAGATGCACCAGCAAAAGAGATGATCGTGGGCTTCAGAGGATTATCAAAAAGAGAAGATTCAAGAATCTGGCAGAGATCCAGAAAGAGTGGAATGAGGCAGGAGTCACAGCTTCAAAAACCACCACATTCAGATGCATCCGGGAGATGGGCTACAACTGTCGGGTCCCTCGGGTCAAGCCACTTCTGAACCTGAGCCAACGTAGGAAGCGTCTCAACTGGGCCAAGGAGAAGAAGGGCTGGACCCTTGGCCAGTGGTCCAAGGTCCTCTTTTCCAATGAAAGTAAAGTGTGCCTTTCATTTGGGAATCAAGGTCCAAGGGTTTGGAGGAAGACGGGTGAGGAACAGAGCCCAAACTGCTTGAGGTCCAGTGTGAAATATCCACAGTGAGTCATGATTTGGGGTGCAATGTCTGGTGCAGGTGTTGGTAAACTCTGCTTTCTCAAATCCAAGGTCACCGCAACAGTCTACCAGAATGTTTTAGAGGACTTCATGATTCCTTCTGCTGAGGATCTGTATGGAGATGCAGATTTCATCTTCCAGCAGGACCTGGCCCCTGCCCATGCCGCCAGAAGCACCAAAGCCTGGTTTGCTGCCCATGCCTTCACACTGCTTGACTGGCCTGCCAACTCGCCAGACCTAAACCCCACTGAGAATCTATGGGGTACTCTCAAGAGGAAAATGAGGGCCACCAGACCTAACAACAAAGAAGAGCTGACAGCAAGCATCAAGGAAATCTGGGCTTCCATAACTCCCAGGCAATGCCACAGGCTGATTGCCTCAATGTCACGTCGCATCGAGGCAGTGATTAAAGCAAAGGGATTCCCAACCAAGTATTGAAAATTGAGATATCGTTACCATATTTTGATTGATTTGATGTGATCCTAATTTCTTGTTTTTTCTGCAAAAACTGAGAAGTAGTTTGGGGTGATTTCTCCACAGAATTCAAATTTTTTGAAATCCTGTTTTCATGAGCTTTTATGAGCTGGAAGCCCAAATTATGTAAAAATAAACAAATAAATACTTGAAATGGTTTAAATTGTGGGCCCTGAATCTATAATCTATGAAAGTTTAACTTTTTGAATGGAATTATGGAAATTAATCAACTTTTCCATGATATTTTAATTTTTTGGAATGGGTCTGTATTTGCTTCCTGGTGTAAATTATTCTTGGGGTTCCCACTTGGTAGTCCATGCATGCTAAATATGTCAGTAGCACGAGGGTTAAAAGCAGTCCTGAGGATCACTTGTGCATAAACTGGCCTCATTATTTGAAACCTTGGGCATGTTTATTATGAGCGTCCACCACTGTTACAGTGCAAACATAACAAAAACTAGGAAAAAGCACAATAGGTCCATTTAAAACCATCATGAATCAAGAAGAAATGCTCTAAATCTGGAGACTTTAACCTGATGGTCTTACTGCTGTCTTCCTCTGTATTCTGCTGTCTGCCTCACCTTTTCTCTCCCTTGATGAAAAATAGCTGTTCTCCTGCAGCAGATGGCTGTTTTCAGCCACTCCCACCCACACACTCCACTGGGGCCCTGTGCGGGGGAGAGAAACACAGGCCATAACATGACATCTGCATACAGCTCACCTGTACTACTACATACAGCCACATTTACATCCTTGGTGTGGTAGTATTTTTATTCATGAGCACAAACATGGACTCAGTGCTGAACAGTGTGTGTGTGTGAGTGAGTGTGCGCATGCTTTAGTCACAAAAACTGCAGGTTTAATGTTTCCACTATGCTTGCGCATTATGCATGTTGAATGATGCTCAAACATCCACGTTTTAGATTTCAGGTTCAGCAAATAATTGTGAGAACACACGTCAACTTATGGTCATCATCCTGCATAGCGAAAGGGAAACTGAGTCGAGCAGGCTAAACTTGTCCTCCTTGGACTGATTCATTAGGAATGAAAAGGTAAAATAAACCTCTCTTATGTTATTGAGGTGAAGTGGTTGTAGTAGCGCACTTGTTTTTATACTCTCTTACGCATCCTGTGATTTTTCTTCCGACTCCTTATGATAGGAATGCACTTGATAAAAAGCCTTTTTAAGCCGCTTATAAAAGAAACAACATCCTGCTTCTAAATTTTGACAGTTGACTGTTTTTCTTTATTTTAAATAGCTTAAAATGGAATAATCTTTTTAATCAAAACAACAGCAGGACTGCATACGCACCTGTACCGATATATGGATGTAAACACAGAGCTGAGTGTGAAAGTGAAGCTGCTGATTTACCGGCTGACTCATACTTTCCTACCCTCACCTGTGACCACAACCTGTAGATACGAACAGTGTCCGCGGCCTGTGAGATCAAGCTGCAGACACTACTTGTTTGAAAGAATGAGATCGCGGACAAAAGCGGTGGAAATGAGTTTCCTTTGAAGGATGTGTGGGCTCAACCGTAGAGATAGAGTGACCCATACCCAGTCCACACTGGAGAGATTACACGCTGGCTTGGGAATGCCTCCGTATCCCCAGACATGCTGGAGGAAGTGGCCAGGGACAGGGAGGGCTGACGCTTACACCGCTGCCCCAGTGTTTCAGACCCAGAAGAGTGGCAGAAAATGGTTGGATGAATGGATGGATGGCATGAACTGAGTCCCTAGATTTCAGAGGAATATCTCAATCTGGATTGGCTTGTGTCCCATGAAAAACTGAGAGTGTCAAACATAGCCAAATTAACATACTGGATTTCCACATGGGGTTAAAAAAAATAAAAAATCAAGGTCCTGGCTAGGTTAGTATGGAGTTGAAGTGCACACCAGCAACTTCTCCCATTTCACTGAATGAGCTCAACAGTGCCTACAGGACCACACCCTCATATCTTTAATCCTGTTGCGTATATCGCTTCTTGGTTCCAGTGCAGGAAACATTTTCGTATCAATCAATTAGGCTAATTCTCTCCTCTGAGCAATCAAATTTCCCCGCTGCTGCATTTTAAAAACATTTCTGAGGTCCTGTCATGCTGGTGTAGAAAGACAATAATACTTTCCCCTTGTATCTCCATCTCTGGGGCTCCCTGTTTCTGCAACACAAGCAAAGGCAGCAGCTTTTGCTTCATTAATGGCCCGAAGACTTTTTCTTCTGCAGCGGAAATCAGACAAGCCTTCATCTTTTAATAACTGGATTAGGGAAATGCTTTCTATGCTGCAGTTAGAAGAACTGACACACAGTAGAACCAACATTCAGGCCAGTGACCTGGTTGCCTTTTACTGAGTATGTTAAAAAAATTATATATATATATATATATATATATATATATATATATATATATATATATATATGCACGGTGTTGCGTAATTAACATCTTGTTTTACAATGCTGTGCAAGTCTTGAGCCACCCCTCATTTATTCATATTTTGCTTCCAAGCAGCCAGACTTTGTTCTAATTTGTTAAAGTGGTCTTGAGCAATCGTTCTCCAGGCTTTCTGAAGGTCTCTCAAAGTTCTTTAGTGAACACTTAATGCTGAACTATGAATGACTCAAGCATTAAAAAGGCACCTAACTTAAGGGATGAGCCAGTGTTGTGTCTACAAATAATAGACAACTTTCAAAGAACCAGTTTTAAAATGTATCTTTGTTACTAACAGCCTGTAACAACACATCTTTTCTTTTTTTTTTTTGTTGAATCTATGAAAAATGCCAAAGATAACACAGTTTGACAGACATAAAACAGTATGTTTGCACCAACAGGCTGATTCCCAAAGAGCTGTCAGCTGAAACCTTGGCATATCTCAGCATGGTGTGCAATGTGTCCTTAAAATATTTAAGGAAACTGGACAAGTGAGAGGACAAAAGAAGAAGTTTCAGGCCTAAAAACCCTATCTACAGCAGATGATCAGAACCTGAAGGTCATGTTCTTAAGAAAGAAAAAGGTCTGATGGAGGGATGAATCCAAATGTTAATTTTTGGTTCAAATCATCAATATGTATGGAGGAGGTCAGGAGAGAGGTACAACAGTGATTTTCCACAGCTATCTGTAAAACAGAGAACAGAACAAAAGGCAGAAACATCTAAAGAAGAGCCTTGAATGTCCTTCAGGATGCCTGGAGAACTGTTCCTGAAGACTGCTTAAAGAAATGAGAAGAAATTTGCCTCAGAGAGTTCAGACTGTGCTGAAGAATAAAGGTGGTCACACCTGATACTGACTGTCAGGCTCATCGAGAGCTGTACAGTTTTTGCCTTTCTACGTATGTTCGCACATTTCAATAAATCACTGCAAATATTTCCCATTTTCCTGTAAAATAGAAACAAACGAAGGGGTGGCTCAAGTATATTGCACAGTACTGTGCCTACATCTATATGTCGAGTACACTACTGATGTTTTAACACACATAAAACACACACATTTTTATAGAAAGTTGTGTTCTGTTTTTTTTTTTTAAAATGCCATTTTAAATGTAAATTTAGTGAAATCTGGCCATTTTCTACCAGTCTTGGTGTCATCAGCACAGACAAACAGGGTGTCTGCAGTTCTGTTAGAGCTGCCCCCGATACATTATCCATGTCTGGATTCTAGCTAGCAGCGGCCACGCGCGGGTTGCTCATTTTAATATTTAGGAGGTAACTTAGAGATGAAGTTGACATGAGTTTAAACTCACAGTCATCTTAGCTTCAGGCAGCAGAAGAAAAAATATTGCAGATCCAAACAGTGGCCTGCTTATCTCGATCTCTGTTTCGTCCATGAGGATCTCTGCATAACTGAAGTAGCTCTGTACTTCTGTGCAGGGTAAGCGTTATCGTTATGATCGGAGGAACTGAGCGTGTTACAACTGCCCCCTACATCTTTGCTTAAACACTTTGAGTGGCCGTGATAAATAAGATCACAGTCACAAGCTGCACCAGAGAAAATGTGCAACGCGTCATGAGAGCAGAAACAAACTCCAGATAAATCTCCTGGTCTCCAAAACAAGCTGAGATAAACACTTTGCAAAAACAACAAAAACATTCATGGAAGCAGAGCGTTTCTCAGGGGTCATTCGTGCTTAGGATTATTTTCCTTTCTCAATACCCAGAACTGAGTTGTGCAAGAAAGCAGCAAATCACTGTGGGAAAAAAAAAGAAAGAAATTCCTAAACAGTTCCCTGAATCTTTCAAGCTTGACAGCGTGCTCGCCCGTTTCAGGAAATGCCAGGGCAGCTGGGAGATCCTACAGAGATAAGTGGCGCCAACGGCACCGCTGATGTCACTGCCACTGGACTGAGAAGGCTCCCTCCCTCCTTCTCTTCCCCTCCGACTACACTGACAGAAAAATGCCAAGTGAGGAGTTCATTTCCAAAACAAGGTAAAGCTTCTTCCTGCAACACAAGAAAATCCTTATGGAGGTGCAGCCAAGTGTGAAGCTGAAGACTTTCACTCATGAAATACAGACGCAGCTTCACTTGGAGGATTGTAATGCTTCACGAGACACAGCAAAGTGACTCCACTTTACTGGTTCTTATGCTACAACTGCTGCTAACGCTTATTTTCATTGCTCATTGATCCCTAGCTCGTTTTAACTCCTTTAAGGAGTTTATGTGGCTGGTATAGTTTGTCTTGTTTAGACCTCCTTAGGATAGTGTTAAAAAAAATTAAACAAAGTGTAGACATACAAGATATGAGCTGGTTGGCAAGAAAAACTGAACTGAACTCTCTGAGGCAGCTTTCTTCTCATTTCTTTAAGCAGTCTTCAGGAATAGTTCTCCAGGCTTCTTGAAGGACATTCAAAGCTCTTCTTTGGATGTTTCTGCCTTTTGTTCTGTTCTCTGTCAGTATGATCCCACACTGCTTCAGTAATGTCGAGGTCCGGGCTCTGGGGAGGCCGATCCATGACTGATAGTGTTCCACTGTGTGTTTTTCTATCCAGGTATGATTTTACTGCACTGGCAGTGTGTTTGGGATCATTGTCATGCTGAAAAATGAGGCTGTTGCCAATCAGACGCTTTCCAGATGGTATTTCATGGAGGAACAAAACCTGATGGTACTTTTCTGGGTTCATAATTCCATCAATTTTAACAAGATCTCCAACACCACTGGCTGAAATGCAGCTCCAAACTGTGACAGAGCCTCCACCGTGTTTTACAGATGGCTGTAGGCACTCACTGTTGGACCTCTCTCCTGACCTCCTCTGTGCATATTCCCAGTGATTTGAACCAATAGGGTCAAATGTGGATCCATCCCTCCATCAGACCTGTTGCCACTGATTTTCAGTCCAGTTCTTGTGTTATGTGGCATACCTCAGCCTGTTCTCCCCGTTTCCCTTTATTAAGAATGGCTTCTTGACAGCCACCCTTCACTGAGACCATATTTCTTTTTTACATAAATCATCATATGTTCAATATTTAGTTCAGTTTTTGTGTTTTCTGAAAAATCTGAAAAAATGACTTAGGCCATTATTTTAAGAGGGTGTCGTACTAGTAGAGCTCTTCTCTAAAGGCGACTAGAGTATATCAAGCACTTGTGAGTTTCCATTAATAAACTGAAAGGATTCAAATGTTTTGGTTTGGTTGATAAAAAGATCAAACTTACGAGTATATACGGTCCATTTCTAAACACATTTCTAAATTATAATTTATTGTCTCTGAGTTTTCTGTCATGCAACATGCCAGCAGAGAGGCTGGCCTTTCTGATTGAAAAACTGGAAATCTTTTACAAGACAATTATGTGCATGGATGTTCTCTTTATAGTAATAAAGTTTATTTGTATAGCACTGGTTTATGCCAACACATTTTACACACAATAAAATTTAGTTGTATGAGCACAGTCATAAAAGCAGGCATACAAGTCAAACTCCAGATGATTAATATGCCATAAATTCAAGCGCCAACATAAAGAATTAAAACAATGTGGGACTCTGGTGCGACATCTGATTGTATTTTGAATGAATTCATCAGTTTAACAAGCACAGATACTGATTTCTGTCCTGAACTATAATCACTTTGTGCCTGAAAGGAATAACATGTTTGCATAACTAGGAAAGCATTTTATCAGCACATTACAGGCTTATATTTTAGATTCGTATTCCACCTTTTACAGATTATCTGGATGGCTAAAGTTAAAACATCATGATGGGAAGCTTATCTTTGTGACTGAAAAAAAAAACAACTAACAAAATAAAAATAAAATAAACAAAACAAAACAGAAAAAACAAACCTGAAAATCAGTGTTAGCAAAAAATTAAAATTTGACCACAAAAATAATTTGGTTAGGTTTGGAGAAGCTTTGGTTTTAAAAGAAAAGGTGCTTCATTAGCACGAGAGGACCTTTCTCATCACTGTAACAACAATAAACATGCTGTTAAGGTCACATCCTGGTCACGATTAAAGAAACAACACTGACTGCGGGCTTGAAACGAGAAACAAACTGACATGTTTGGACTCATCCATCGACCCCAATCTCCTCCCCAATAAAAGGGAACTTAAGGCTGCTGGAACAAACTACTATTTGGGCTGTTTTGCAGGGAAAGACAATCTCGCACTGCTTTATCTGATCCAAAGCCAGCCCACCGTTATCCCGTTTTCATCAACACAGTGCTGGTGTTTCCAAATCTAGAAGGGTTCCATGCACTCCTCCAAAAAGACTCGCCACTGCTAAAAAACTGGCATCAGCGTGCCAAAATGAAATTGCAATGAAATTGACCTGAGTCAGTGACTTACTTAATAAGGCATATTGCATAGTTTTCAACAAATAACAGAGAGCGATACCAGGAAGTGCAAGCAACATATTTGCCAGCATGCTGTCCTGCCATCAAAGGTTTACAGTAAAGGAACTTATTTTTAATCAGTGGAGTGTCAGGTGACTGGGTAAATATTTCCGGCTAATACTCAGCTCATAAGAAGGATGCATACAGCACAATAGGCTTCAATTCACACGGTGGAACCATGACTTGTATTGCTGAACTCTTACAATCTGCCCAACTTTAATTAAACAGAGCAAATGCATGCGTACCGGTGCACTACCCTGGACACCCCTTTAAAAGTTAGGTCTTTAATTACAAACTACTTCAAACTCTACCAAAAATAATTGATTCTTAAAAGGCATCACTGCCTTTGCACTGTACTGGTAGGAAAATCCATAATTTTGACAGGATTCAGAATAGACACTGGGGACATTGAGTTGTTGGAGATGTTGGGAATAGATACTTCTTAGGAAATCTGTTAATCAACTTTAAGATGTTACCAGCAGCTGACACCAGCAGTTACAGCTTTGAACCAAGCAGTTTTGTGGATCTGTGCTGATTCCGGCTCATTTTGATGATTGCAGAGGAGGCACCCGCATCGGATGTGTGGCGAAGAGTTTTTTTTTCCACGGTGCTCTCAGTTTCTGCCACTGTTTGACTGAGAGACAAGTAAAACAAGTTGAGCCCTGGCTGATGATGGCTTGCTTGTGCAGGTTTCTGACAACCCGCATGACACGCTAAGGAGATCAGGAAGCGAGTTAGAGACGGATCAGGAATGCCCACAGCGGCAATCTCGGGGTTAAGGTGCACTTGAAGTTGATGTTGTCAGACTAGTTTGACAAAACAGCAACGGTTAGTCCACTCACTATAACTTTCACTTGTTACCCCTGCCCTGGAGAAAGAACACGTGGACGTTGCACCCTCTGGAGTCATTGAGAGTTACCCCGTCACACAACCTTCTGACACTTTTATCCAGACTGGCTTTTTGCATTTCCCCCAAATATCCAAACTCAACATCTATGTGCTTTTGTTTCTATCAGGAGACACCTGATAGAACCTGTCGGTTTTAGCATCACGAGGGGGTGCTGGACGCAGAACACCTTCGTGTGGAGCAACATCATGCGGTCTAATGCCGACTTCATAGCTGCACGCGTCTGTAACGCATGTCCTCAGATTCACGAAAGAGGCCTGTTCAAGAACAGAGGGCTGGCTCCAAATATTTCTCAGTAGTTTACAGACAGAAACCTTCAGGTGCTTCAGACGCTGAGCGAACCCCAGCCAAATTTGTGTATTCAGAAACGTGGGAGGGATGAATGTGCAACAAATTGGTGGTATTGAAGTTATTTGCAGCGATTAGAGAGGCTCCACACACGAGGAGCATTCACCAGTGACACAGAAACTGCCTCCTTTTGTCTCCTGTTTACACTTATTTGCCACCTCACATGCCCGCACACCTCGAGTGTTTGTTTTAAATCCACTAAATCATACTTAATGCCACTAATGTTTGGCGCTTTGAGCCTGCTTTTACTTCTAACAGGCGTGCAGCAATAATAATAAGCTCTCTGGCTCGCGTCCCTGCTCGTCTCTTCGTTAGTGTCACAGTCACAAAGAAACTTTCCGAAAGCTTCGCGGACACATTGTGAGATCTGATCTTCACACATGTGCACACACACAGAGTAATGAACTTTAACAAGCCAGCTCCGCACAGTACGACAGCTTCAACCCCTCGCACACACTCACGCGGCGCTGCCAGCACAGCTTGCCATTAGCCCAGGGTTGGCCGACTCCAGACGATGTTTCCAATCTCTCGCACCATCTGCTCCTCGCCTCTGCGCTACCGAAAGGAGGAAGAATGCGGCTTCCTCTTCCTCCTCCTCATCCGACCGTACGAGGCTGGCCATCTTGTGTGGAGGTGTGAAAGCTCTGGGACATCAAACCCCCTTGAAAATATTAGTGATAGTAGTGTTTTCTGCACATTTTTTCCCCCCCAAAGACTTGCAGTCCTCTGAGATCCTTTTTTTTTTTTTTTTTAATCTTGTTGCAGGTTGTTCAGCAGTAGTAGCAGCTCCTCATTGGCATGACAGCACTTTAAAACCAAAAGCATACATCTCAAACAATCAATAAAACACTAACCAGAGGACACTAAAAACAAAGCACCATTAACATAATAGATATTCGAAGGTAATAGTGCAATAGCATCAATAACATCTGCCTTTAATTTCCTGGAAATGATGACTTTGATGGATTTTTATGCCTCTTGCAGGAAAGTTAAGAATAGCTTTCAACCTGTCAATAGTCACCTGCTGACGTACTCTATGTAGGTTTTAACCGTGCAAGTAAAGTGTGGAGCGCATAAAAGGGCTCCTTTTGTGAAGCCAAGCCAGGCAGCAACCGTTTTGTGAATGCAGACGGACAGATTTATATTTATCCGCTGCTCGGTGGAAGGCCTCGGCATCCATCCGCTCCTCCTCCAAGGCTGAGGATTGAAAAATGAGACGGATGGCTTGTGCAGATTACAAAGCACGGGCCGTGATGCATCACGGCGAGAGCTGACAGAAATACTACATGAATCATATGTGGCGATGTTACACAATGTACTCCAGTCCCTTCCTTCCTTTGCTCTGCGTGCAGCTCATTTTCAGCTCATTGTATCGCTGCTGTATAAATGTAGTGAGCAGCGATATCAAGCGATTTCTAGTCAGTCTGCATGTGTTCGGTAGAAGCTCGAGCTGCATCTTTGTGAAAACGCGACTCGTGAATTTGAATCTACTGAGTCGTGATCCTGGACACTAATTTCCCACGCTTATATGAAAATTCATGATCCCAAACATGAATTTTCATCTCACTGCTCTCACGACTTTTGAATCACATCCATGCAAATTTAATTATTATTTTCCACTTTTAAAGGGTGGAAAAGCCCACATTTGGAGGCTTGATGGATTGACACTGAAACTTTTCACCACTCACACCAGAGAGCGCAGATTTTTAACACTCCAGTTGTGTTGAAAGCTACCTGGCCATGTTTGGGGGAAAAAAAATGACCAAACGATTTTTCTGGTTGCTAGGGTGATATGGGACTCTGGAGACTCCTGATAACGTACGGTCATGGCAAAAAAGAAAGTACCACCTCTGTCAAGTCTTAAGGTTTTGCATATCAGGACATAATAAAAAAAATTATCTTGTTCTCAGCAGGTCATATTTAACAAAGACTAAACCAAACAGTGGAAGCAGTGCGTGAAAAACCGAGTCCACCCCACGATTCAGTAGCTTGTAGAACCATGTTTAGCAGCAATAACTTGAAGTAATCGTTTTCTGTACGACTTAATCAGTTTCTCACATCGCTCTTCTTTACACGGTTGCTTCAGTTCATTCCTTTATGCAAAGCTCTCTTAAGGTCCCACCACAACGTATCAGTCAGGCTGAGGTCCGGACTTTGACTGGGTCAGTGCAACACTGATTATTTTCTTTTTCTGCCATTCGGTCGTGGATTTGCTGCTGTGCTTGGGATCATTGTCCTGACCAAACTTTAGCTGTCAGACAGATGGCTTCACATCTGACTCTAGAATACTTTTTGCAAAAGAAGCCCAAATCATCACCCCTCCACCTCCACCACTGTGCTGATAGTTGGCGCTTGTGCTGTACATTATGTCCGGCCATCTCCACTTTAGCTCTCGGATTTTTGTAGTCTCTCTGAACACTGCACCGTCTGACCTTGGAGGGAATTTGCTCGGGCGTCCACTCCTGGGACGATTGTGCTATTGTGTCAACACAAACCTGAATGCTCCATACCAGCAAACTGCCAAACGCTTATGCTTTTATAGAGGTGCTCACACTAACTGATGATCAGGTAATAAAGTGCATTTGATTAGCAGCACCTGGCTGCTAATAACAGTGTAATATGTCATGTGTTATTGTTCATCTGAGGCTGTATTTACCTCATTTTAGGATCAGTTAAGAATCAGAAGACTTTTATTATGTTTTCATGCATAAAACCTTAGAATTTAAGGAGGGTGTGCTTTCTTTTTAAAGTGACTATATGTGCTGACACAGGTTGACTAAAACAATGGTTTAGGCCCATTAGGCTTCCCGTATGTGTTATCTGGGGATGTCAACATGTTAGTGAGTAAAATAATAAACTTTAATTATATTTTGTTTCCATCCATTTTCTGCCGCTCCAGATCCAGGTCACAGGGGCAGCGGTCTAAACAGGGACACTCAGACCTCCCAGCCACCTTCTCCAGGGGGGACCCTGAGGCGGTCTCGAGCCAGCCGAGAGACGTAATCACTGCAGCGTGTCCCGGGAAATATTCATTTGGCCCGCATGGATGCGAATCAGTACATACAGTATGAGACCAAACAGATGAAAAATCATGTTGAGGGACATGAAAAAATTGGGAAATTTGAGTCTGGGAACACAAATGATCAGAGGTCGTAACTATTTCAGAAGTTATTGCAGAAATCCATCTGTCAGCTGCACAAATGGGCTGGGATTCCCTTTGACCGAGAGGGTTTAAAGGGGTTTTCTTTTTTAGGGGAAATAAATCTGAACAAATTACTGATAGACCAAATTAAAATCAGTTTAAGTTTTTTAACAAGTTGTACAGCAGTAATAAAATATGACATAAAATAGCACGCACACCTGACCATTTGAGAACCATCGCTACAGGATATCATACTGAAACAGTTTCCAGATTCTCCTTTCTGTACCGGAACTTCTTCCTTCTCAGTCATTTTTATTTTCGAGTGATTTCCCAGAATTCCCCCCTTACAGCAAACCTTCATTCATCTTGAACCCATTTAGATATTTTAATGATCTATCCGAGTCCCTCATTCCACCCAAATCCTCTCCTCAATGACTTCCTCCACCTCCTGCTCGGGGATAACTCCCAGGCCAGCTGGGAGTTGTAATCCCACCAGCAGGTCCTGGCACTTGCCCTGGACTCTGAGTCCTCGCAACCAGTCAGGACCAGAGCAGCCAGCCAAGAGGCACAGAAAGCAGTTGGTCATTTGTAAATATTGCTTCATTTTGCCTGCGCCTGGTTTATAGTCACATTTCGTTCCTTACAAGGTAAAAATTAAAACCAAAAGCCGAAAAGGATGGAGATACAACTAATACCGCGCACAGTATCCAGGGATCAGTGACTAAAAGTCCGAGACAAATATAAAGAAAGAAGACATCCAACAACCAGAAGAGCTGAAAGGGGTGGGTTGAAAAAAACTGATTAAAGACTTAGTTAACAGTGTTGGCTGATGCATTTGACCAAAAACAACCTAAAACGCCTCTGTTAGCACAATGCCATAATTTTTCCAGGAATGGACATCCCAGCAAATTCACCCCACCTCACACACCTGAATGCTCCAGACCGGCAAGCTGCTAAATTTACACCCATCCTTTATATACAGGCTATAATTTTAACCCTAAACCTAAGCATGCATTTTTGGTACCCACAGGAAGGAGGTAATTACTTTTTCATGGCACTGTAAATCTTATGCAAAAGTAACTGAAAAAAAAAAAACAAAACCAAAAAAGAACAAAGTGTTTGACATAGGTCTTTTTTTTAAAAAATTTTTTATGTCAAACCGGGAGCTTTCCAGGTGAAAACACCTTTCCTCTGTAATGTAACTGAAAGTGCCCTTGAGCTGTCTGGCAATATTATTTTTAGGCGGGACGGATTGACAGAAGAAGCCAATCAAGGACAGAGATTCTGAGCTGAAGCACATTTAAGGTGTTTTGTTGCTGCGGCTATGAACAAACCACAATGTTATGATTGCTGAATTCATCCGAAAAAATCGACCCTGAATCTTAAATAGATTTAATTTAAGCTGCAGATTTTTGTCATTACTCACTGCTGCAATAAAGGGAAAAAGGAAGAGAACCCCTGGGCATATAATTTTTCTGCTTTTACTTAGGAATGCATTTTCCTAGTCTTTGTCATTATTAAATTCTTCCAGGAGTCTGAAGGCAGCGGCTCAGTTTGCTCATGTTTTTTGTCATAACTTTTTAATAAACCTCATAAAAAGACGAATCAAGACAGTCAAGGTGAAAACTGGGAACTCGGAGCCTCAGACAGACTCTCAATCTTTAGGTGAATTTTCATTCGTTGCCACTTTCCTGGTGCCTCACAATCGACTTTACAGAGCGCTGGCACGACAAAGGACCCAAATGTCTATCAGATCGAAAATAAGTAAATCAGAGGCCGGGATGTGCACATTCAGCCTGCAACTACAACGCTAACAAACGTCGCAGCAGAACGTGAGTTTGAGCAAAAGCCGGGCGCTGGAAGCCATCACCTGTCAGGGCGCATCATTTTCTGCTGCCATTTAATGAAACCGGATGCTTGCTTAGAGAGCTGGCACCACTCCCAACTCAGCTTTGAAGTGCACCAAGTCTCATCACTGATCAGTTTTCATGAAAGTGCAGGTTTGTTTTATACTTGCAGAATTATGAGCAATTGATCGGCTCCATTCTCTGGCTCTGAGGTACAGAAAGCTGGCATTTTAAGTCGATGTATTCAGATGATTCATCGGAGTAAAGTCCTGACCTTCCACAGAGATTAGAGGATAAATCTTTACTCATATGAAATCCCAGCGCAACGGCGGCCCCGTGCAGACGAACCCACGAGCTCCCGGACAAACAGAAATGTCACTTTCTGTCTGCTCACATCTTCCACTTTTTGCTTCCCCTGCGTGCAGTCAATCGATCTGCACATGAAGGCAGTTCTGTCTTTTAGCTCCTTTCCATCTCTTCCATTTTCATTTTCTCTGGATGCAAACACGGAGTATTTACCTGCACCTTAAATCCATCTATCAGCAGCGTGCATCCATCTTTGGAATAAATTATAAATGCAGACTTCTGTTCATCTTTTTAATAAAGGCGGCCCTTTCTGTCCTTTTTTTCTTCTTCTTCTTCTTTCAAGTGGTTCATCCTTCATGGAGCTCTCTCACCTTTTTGGCTCATTTTTCTCCCTTTGTTGGATGGATGCAGGCTTCAGTCTCATTTCTCTCTCTCCCTGCAAATCTGTCTCATTTTTCCCTCTTCCCGGCTCATTTTCTCACCGTCTTCATAGATACACATGTCTGTCTTTCCTCTTTGTTCCCTGTCTTTAACTTCGCAGTGTTTATTTGCCTCTCCTTTTGCTCCCTGATGATGTTCTCACCTTGGTTTCCCTCTCTCGAACTTGTTCTTCCTACATCCTTCTTTCCCCATTTTGCCAGCATGGCTGAGCATTTCTAATAGATGGCAGTGCTTAAAGGGGGTCATTTATTCAGGTCCCTCCATTTATTGTTGTGGAGTTCATTTTCAAAATTAAATATTGTAAAAAATGTAACACTGGAAAGTGAAACTTTCTTCCCCACACGTGACCATTGTGAAGAAACACTGGCTCAGCTAAACTAAAAACACCACAGAACTGCAGCACAGGTCTGTCAGTTTTCCCACTGCTTCACCTCTCAATCGAATAAAAAGATACTGGAAGAAAACTCTACAGACTGTATATAAAAGACATAACTGTGACGTCATACCGCGATGTTTGTGAGGATTTCCCAGGAGGAAGCCTCTTCTCGACTTAGGTTTGCAAAGCTGATTCTGACCAAATCACAAGACTATTGTATTGATGTCCTTTGGGCAGATGAGACCAAAGTGGAGATGTTTGGCCATAATACGCAAAACCAAACACAGCATATCAGCACAAACACCTAATACCAGCTGTCGGCACGGTGATGGAGGGGTGATGATTTGGGCTTGGTTGGCAGCCACAGGATCTGACACCGTGCAGTCACTGAGCCAACCATGAACTCCTCTGTATACCAAAGTATTCTTGAGTTGAATGTGAGGCCATCTGTCTGACAGCTAAAGCTTGGCCCAAGCTGGGCCATGCATGGGAAACTGATGAAGTCATACATTTACTTCAGGTTATTGCTGCTAAAGCTACTGAATCATTGGCTGCACTTAGTGATTCTTACACTGCTTCTGCAGTTTGGCCTCATTTTTTGTTAACAACATAAAGACACAACATAAAATGTCGTGTTTTGTAGTTCACGCAAGGTTGTATTTTTAATACCACCTGCTGGGTCTTTTTCACTCTATGCTGACACACAAGGCCTGTAATGAGTTGTTTTTATATGTGTAAGCCAGACAACTTCTCTTCAACTCTTCTTCTTCTTTCTGTTGGTCCATTCGGGGATTTCTGTGCTTGCTCCGCCTTCATTTTTCAGTTGCACCTGTTGCCGCTTGCTCACCAACCACAGTACGTCACTCCTGGAAGCCCCTCACAGAGAAGAAAGACATTTTAACTCGTCATCACCTGCAAAAGAGAGAAAACTCTCCTCACCTGGAATCACCCAGAATCACCCACAAATCACTCGACTGGTACTTAAAGCCTCAAACTGGTAAACTCGCTGTCTGTCTCTGGAACTGCTTCTGAGTCCAGGTTAGCCCGGCCATAATAACTACAGTGGTGTGAAAAAGTGTTTGCCCCCTTCCTCATTTCCTGTTTTTTTGCATGTTTGTCACACTTAAGTGTTATGGAACATCAAACCAATTTAAACAATAGTCAAGGACAACACAAGTAAACACAAAATGCAATTTGTAAATGAAGGTGTTTATTATTAAAGGTGAAAAAAAATCCAAACCATCATGGCCCTGTGTGAAAAAGTGATTGCCCCCTAAACCTAATAACTGGTTGGGCCACCCTTAGCAGCAACAACTGCAACCAAGCGTTTGCGATAACTTGCAATGAGGCTTTTACAGCGTTCTGGAGGAATTTTGGCCCACTCATCTTTGCAGAATTGTCCTAATTCAGTTACATTAGAGGGTTTTCGAGCATGAACGGCCTTTTTAAGGTCATACCACAACATCTCAATAGGATTCAGGTCAGGACTTTGGCTAGGCCACTCCAAAGTCTTCATTTTGTTTTTCTTCAGCCATTCAGTGGTGGACTTGCTGGTGTGTTTAGGATCATTGTCCTGCTGCAGAACCCAAGTTCGTTTCAGCTCGAGTACACGAACAGATGGTCGGACATTCTCCTTCAGGATCTCTTTGTAGACAGCAGAATTCATAGTTCCATTTATCACAGCAAGTCTTCCAGGTCCTGACGCAGCAAAACAGCCCCAGACCATCACACTACCACCACCATATTTTACTGTTGGTATAATGTTCTTTTTCTGAAATGCAGTGTTCCTTTTACGCCAGATGTAATGGGACACACACCTTCCAAAGAGTTCCACTTTTGTCTCATCGGTCCACAGAATGTTTTCCCAAAAGTCTTGGGGATCATCAAGATGTGTTTTGGAAAAATTGAGACGAGCTTTAATGTTCTTTTTGCTCAGCAGTGGTTTTCTCCTTGGAACTCTGCCATGCAGGCCATTTTTGCCCAGTCTTTTTCTGATGGTGGAGGCACGAACGCTGACCTTAACTGAGGCAAGTGAGGCCTGCAGTTCTTTGGACGTTGTTGTGGGGTCTTTTGTGACCTCTTGGATGAGTCGTCGCTGCGCTCTTGGGGTAATTTTGGGCGGGCGGCCACTCCTGGGAAGGTTCACCACTGTTCCATGTCTTCGCCATTTGTGGATAATGGCTCTCACTGTGGTTCGCTGGATTCCCAAAGCTTTGGAAATGGCCTTATAACCCTTTCCAGACTGATATATCTCAATTACTTTCTTTCTCAATTGTTCCTGAATTTCTTTGGATCTCGGCATGATGTGTAGCTTTTAAGGATCTTCTGGTGGACCTTACTGTGTCAGGCAGCTCCTATTTAAGTGATGTCTTGATTGAGAACAGGTGTGGCAATAATCAGGCCTGGGTGTGGCTAGAGAAATTGAACTCAGGTGTGAAAAACCACAGTTATAGTATGTTTTAACAAGGGGGGCAATCACTTTTTCACACAGGGCCATGATGGTTTGGATTTTTTTTCACCTTTAATAATAAACACCTTCATTTAAAAATTGCATTTTGTGTTTACTTGTGTTGTCCTTGACTATTGTTTAAATTGGTTTGATGTTCCGAAACACTTAAGTGTGACAAACATGCAAAAAAACAGGAAATGAGGAAGGGGGCAAACACTTTTTCACACCACTGTATATATCTTACCAGGTGGAAAACCAGCAGGTCTGACTCTGAAGTCAGAGTTGGCCCCGACATCATAAATCAGGTCAGTGCTGGACAGACTTTTTATCCTTCTTCCAATTTCAGTTAGCAGTTTGGTCGATGCTCTCTCAGTTCTCACTATTCAGGGCAGGTTTTCTTCTTCCTCCACAGGATGACGCCTGCGACATTTTGTGTCTTTGTTAGTGTGAACGAGTTTTGCGAAAAGACCAAAAATCGACGGTGTGCCAGACTTTCAACAACAGCTGACTTCCCTGTGTTGTCTCAGTGCAATTTCCTAAAAGTGATTGCAGGGGAAATTGTGCAATTTTGGGACCATTTCCAGCAGTGCGCTGTTTTTTTTCTCGGCATTTCAGAAGGATTTAGTTCATAGAAGTGAAGGAACAGGTCACCCGGTGTGAGAGTGTGCAAGCTTTCAACTGCTTTTAGACTGCAGCGGCAGAGAGATTGGAGAATATACCGCACCGAGTCTTCGGATGAACACGTTTGGTGAGATCACTCCATTATCATGGTCTTCTCATGGTAATTGCTGCCAAGATTGCTCAGCCTCACGTTTTGCGTCTCAAGACGTAACAGCGTGACCTGACCTGCCGCCATACGCTACGTCCAGCGCCACCCCTGCTGACATTAAAGGCACGAGTGTGTTAAATTCAGGTTGTGCAGCATGATAAAATCCTGAGGCAGAAAGCGTCTCCACAGAATCCGACAGTCAGGCAACTTTAAAAAAAATAAATAAATAAAATTATGTAATCAGAGAATTTATCACCAAACAATTAACTTGTAGCTCACAGCGAGCCCAGAATGTGTGACTCTCCGGTGAAACCGACTGCCAACAAATTCAGCTTGTAAAAGTCAAAACTTTCTGCTGCTTGCACTTACAGTTTTACTAATTAGAGCGGCTTCACTCGTCTCGCAGAAACCTGCAACTTTCTCCGTAATAATACCCTTTTACCAGCGTTGAGAAGTAGTTGAAATGACCTTAAAAAAAAAAAAAAGACCTGCTTGTTTGTGCAACGCTACTAATTTTAGTGCACGAACATTGTGTAAAATGTACAGTGAGCTCGCTCTGTTCTGAGGACAGGTGCCAGCACACACGCTGATCAACATTTTTCAGCATTTCTTCCAACCACAGTTAATGTGGCAGGTTTTCTGTTTAATAATACTTCGAAAAAGAGATGATGATCTAATTAAAAAAAAAAAAAACACTGCAGCTTCTCGGAGAGGGAGCTGTTGAATTATTATACTGCGGCGTCAGGATGAGGGAAGCGATGGAGTGAAACAGCAGTAACAACAAGAGATGTAGGTATTTAAAAAAATATATATTTGGCATTTATTTAACAAGGCTTTATGGGTGCTGGGCTCGGTGAGGAGAGCAGCTCACAAAGCTGCAAGAACAAAAGCAGACCTTTGGAGTAGATGCTTTTACTTATTCTCTGGCACATGCAGTGCTCCAAAGGTGGATGCTCATATTAAAAACAGCTATAGTTTTAAATAATGACAAAATGTACAAGTGATCCCAGTGAGCCAGAAGCTGCTTGGAGCTCTTAGTTTTCACCGAAGTCAAAGAGAGGGAATTTCCCGGGACAGAAGCCGCATCTACCTGCTGTGCAAACCCCTCTGTTTGTGAGTAGCAGCCTATCAGAAGAAAGCAAGCTTAACCCTTTGTAGGGCACTGACTGAAGTTCATTTTATAGGGCGACACTGCAGGACAACACCTGAATCCAGTGATTTGTAAATACTTTTGGCAATATGGTGTATTTTGAGGAGGATCACCTCATAGAAATGAGTAGAAGTTAATTTTTCTTCTTTGCTGTGAAGCTCGGTGTGTCGTTCTAGAATGACATCCTGTATGCACGACTGCGAGGCAAGATTTTCTTCTGGTAGAAAGGACCTCTTTAGATTCGGTTGTAATGGCCATGTCAGATTCTGAAAAATGGCTGTCAAGGACTCAGTAATTCAATAGAATTGTTTGTCTCATATACACAGAAGAACGGCTTTATTGTGTTGTTAAAGCAATGCTTCATGTACCGGAGGTAGGTGCTAAAAGAGTGAAATGAGGATTCATCCACTTTCTATTGCTTGTTGGGGTCTGGCTTGCAGAGGTGGGAGTCAAAGCAATTTGGCTACGCTAAACAGAAGAAATGCATAATACTCTAATTTTTCATCTGCTGCAGCCTGGCATTGCTTCCAGCTGACAGCATGGAGGTAATAGTAATAAGAAAATAATCATATCCCGTTATCCGCTTCTGCAGTTTTGGAGATGCTCTGGCCCAGTCGTCCAGCCATCACAATTTGGTCTTTGTCGAACTTGCTGCCCATTGCTCATCAACTTTGAGGACACAGTGTTCACTTGCTCCCTAATATATCCCACCCACCAAAGGTGCCACGATGAGGAGATAATCAGTGTTATCCACTTCACCAGTCACTGGTCATAATGTTATACTTGATCAGTGTATATTATGCAGCTACTGCTGATTGACCTGCCGTCTTTCTCGGCCAGGATGCTCTTGTAAAAGAGAGTCAATGAAAAAAATTTAATGAAATAAACAGACAATGTTTCCTAGTTGCAAGGAGGTTGCTGTCCTATTTTTACCCTGGTGTGACTGAGCTGTTACCGCATACACCTGTTAGTCAGAATTCAGCCTTATGGAGCAGCTACTGTGAACTAAAACACTGCTAAATTGCAGAAGACAAAGTGACGGTAATTAAATTAAGGATTAATTCCTCTGCAGTCTCCAGAGATTCGCTCAACAGAGCAACAGCAGCCTAAATGCACCCGTGTGGGTCCCTCAGTCTGACTTCACTGCAGGAGAAATTCAGGTTTAGAATTAACAGCATATTACGAGTTTATCTTCATGTCTCCGCACGCTTTCTGTTGCAGTTTGTGCCTAAACTGCTGACGTGCTGGTTGCACTTTTCAGAGCCGGAAGTTACGCCCATCTTTTATATACAGACTGGTTAAAGCTCAGTGCAGTTTATATAACCTAAAACAGTGTGCTCAGCAGAAACAGCGATTCTTCTGCAGTAGTTTTCGTGGTCAGGAGGGAGCGGGTTAGACATGTTTGATGGAGAGCTTTGGTAGAAACGAATCGTCTGTGCTCAGTTTATCTAAAAATAAAAGAAAGGGGGAAAAAAGAGCTCCTTTTAAAGATATTTTGCATCAACAGATAAGCATCCATGAAATCAGACTTTCATCCTTTGCAAAGATGATGCACACTACCACACCTGGCCCCCATCTATCCATCCATGGTAATTGCAGCAGTGTTGGATGTTGCTTCAGCAGGAGGCTTTTGCCTCCTCTCACTGGGATAGAGGATAAGAGGCGCCAGCCCTTAGGGCTTTAAGGCTCTGACAAATCTTTCTCCTCCTGGCTTTGAAATGAGACGCCCTCCCTCTGCTGACTAGAGACCACCAGCAACCCCCCACCCCGGCCAATCGAAGCAGGAGGGCCACGGTCCTGCAGGGGTGTCAGGTGTGAATGACACGGTTGTAGAGGAATGTAAAGGGAGCTCCTGTAATAAAAAAGGTTTTACTTTCGGGTTTTTCAAGAGTGTCGGCTCACGTGGCGGTGCAGCACGATGAAATGTGATGTAAAAGGAAGGAAAGAGTGCTTCAAGGACAACGGCGTGATGAAATAGGTGAAAATAACGGGGGGGGGGGTGAGTGGTAAATACCATTGAGAGCACACCGCTTGATGTCAGAAGTGAAACAGCCAAAATCATGTTTATTGCACACTCGAATGCAAATGATGTGTATTATATATAGATGCTGGTGCTACGGATGAGGCTGCTGCTCCCTCGAGATGTTTTTGTTGCAGGATCAGGTGAGGCACTGACAGACGTGTGCACGTGTGTGTGTGTGTGTGTGTGTGTGTGTGTGACACTGTGACACTGACACTTTTGTCTTTGCCGTCTCTGCCAGTGGTAATCCCAGCTGTCATGTTGCATGTTGCAGCGTTTTCAGAGCAGGCTGTGATAAATGTGTCCTTTCTATTTTAACTCATCTGGGCTGCTCTGAAAATAGAAGCGAGAGACGTTAGATGTAAACGTCTGTGGATGGATTTTTAGTTAAGGTGTGACACTTTATTAACGAGAACAGAAGCCGTTCACAGGTACATATTTTTGAGGAGGATCGTCTCACAGAAATGACCAGAAATATTAAGTTTTCTTCTTCAGGGTGAAGCTCGGTGAGAGAGAGCTCCTGTATGTACAACTGTGAGGCACGATTTTCTTCTGGTAGGAAGGAGCTCTTTGCATTTTATTGTAATGGCCATGTCGGCTTCTGAGAAACGGCCGTCAAGGACTCTGGTTCAATAGATGTTTGTCTCACATACACAGAAGAACGGCGTTACTGTATTGTTAAAGCAATGCTTCATGTACTTACTGTAAGGTTGCGCTAAAAGAGTGAAATGAGGATTCATCCACTTTCTGTTGCTTATTGGGATCTGGCTTGCAGAGGCAGCAGTCTGAGCAGAGACACCTCAGGCACCTCATCCAGCTCTTCTGCAGAGGGTTCACAGGCCAGCTGAAAGACATCCGTTCTCCGGCTTGTCTCGTGTCTTCACTGGGATCTCCTTCTGTCTGCAACACTTCACCTAAGAGGAGTCCAGGAGGCATCCTAGTCAACCACACGAACCACCTCAACCAGTTCGAGGTCACGAGGGTAAGGAACATGGCTCGACAGGTAAATTGGCATCTCTCTTTTCACTATAAAAAAAAATGGTGACTGGTATAGAGTCCACATCTGTGCTCCACTTGTGGCGATTCATCGTTATTAAATAATTACCCACCTTTGAGATATTACTCAGTGTTTATTGGTAACCGGGCTACACTGAACACACAGCCTATGTAGAGAGATTGGCTGATGTATAGCACTGGCAACAAGTCACGAGCCTCCCCTCATTACTTAACACTTTGTTTGGAAAATAGGTGCAGTGATTTACTGAAATCTGGAAACATACACACAGTATTTAAGGTAAAAAGATTTTATACAATGCTAACGAGCTTCAAAGTCAATATTTGGTGTGACCACCTTTATCCTTCAGCACAGTCTGAACTCTCTGAGGCAGCTTTCTTCTCATTTCTTTCAGCGGTCTTCAGGAATAGTTCTCCAGGCTTCATTCAAAGCTCTTCTCTGGATGTTTCTGCCTTTTGTTCTGTTCTCTGTCAGGATGATCCCACACTGCTTCAATGATGTTGAGGTCCAGGCTCTGGGGAGGCCGATCCATGACTGATCCATTGTGTGTTTTTCTATCCAGGTATGATTTTACAGCATTGTTAGTGTTTTTTTTTTTTAACAATCACCCCCCTGGTGGCCGTTAAAAGGAATGCAGGTTTGGGTTTCTCCTTATTTTCATGCAGCTCTGTGTTTATATTTTACTGGTGTCCACAGTATTCCCCTGTCTCCATCACTTTCATCTGTTTGTTCCCTTGTCTTCCTCGTTTCCAATTCCTATTTCATTTGGGTAGTTGCTCCTCCTTGTGTGTCAACTTTGCTTTAACTTCCTGTCTTTGTCTTCCCTCTGAGCCCCTGATTGTTTCCACCTGTGTCTCGTTATTCAGTTGTCTGTCTGTGTATTGTGTTGTCTTTTCCTTTTGTGCTTTGTCAGATTGTCTGTTCACGTCCTCCTCGCTGTGTCGGGATTACTGTTTTTGTTCTTAGACCTGATGGAGCCAGATTCATTTATCATAATGGAAGGTCGACAAACGGTAAGTGATGCGTTTAGTGAAGCCACGGTTTTATCAGTTGTCTGCAGTGCAGCTACGTGGCTTTATAAGAGTTTCAGAAGCAGAACGTTTCGTCTGCACAGGGTGTTTTATTTTACTGTATGCCCTGCGCCGTTCCCGTGTAAGCCTTCCCGCGCTCCTCATCCGCTCGTTGCCGCTTTGATGCAAAACTGATTCGACAGGCGTTTTAAGCAAAGCGAAGAACTAGTTGGAAATCCCAAAGATTGTCTTGAGTTTCTGGTGGGATTCAAGGCTTAGAAATACCTCAGTGCTCACAAGCTGCACAGCACAGCGCTACTTTGAGTGCCTCTAAACATAAACACTGCCTTTTTACTCTAAAATCTAACAAGAAGCGTCACTTGATGACAATCTACAGTAATTCTAGGTATCGATAAACCTTCAACCTCTGCTTATTTCACTGATAACTTTTACAAATGCTCAGTGAAATGATGAATACCATTTTACTATAAAATCCAACAGGAAGACAAATTTAACAATGCTCCATGACAACTTTAAATTGGTTTCAGCGATCCATAAACCTTGAAACTTAACTTATTTCACCAATGAATCTTACAAAGGCTTTAAAGGTTCAATGAAATGATAAACTGCACTGGTGAATAGATGTTTTTTCAGCTTTTTTGCATTTGTATGTAGTAAAGCTTGAGTGGGTGTTTGCCATTGTGGTAGACACAGGCCAAGACCATAGATTCATAGAAAACTGCTGCCATTCAGATGGAAAAGAGTCTATAAAAATGATGAATATGAAAAATGTACTTTTCATGTAACCCAAAGTTCCCATATTCTATGCTTTTTCAGCTATTTAAAATGAACCTCACAATAGGTCTTTCAGCGTTTATCTCAGAATGCTGCATAGATTAATTCTACCTGTACATAATGCCCCTGGTTTCAGCTCTGTTGCTGCCCACTCCTTAAAGGAGTGTATGAAAACCACATGGACTGAAAGGAGAACAGTTGGCCCCAGATTACACAACTTTAGCTCTAACCATAACAAAATATCTTCAGCCAACTAAAAACTTTACTTGTACTATGTTGAATTTTTATTTTTTTTTGTATAATACCCCTTGGCTGTTAGAAAGCTAATGTTAGCCCTGTCTTAACAAGCTAAGGTACACTTGATGTTACTTAAAATTTTAAAAAAGTGCTCCAGTGCAGTTGAGGATGCCATATTATTCTTTCGTTGTGAATTTTTATGCTTAAGTAGTTTTCTGCTGATTTTAGGTTTGTTTTTTGGTGGTCTGGGAGCAGGCACCGTCTCTATGGGGATGGGGTTTTGGGTGGATGGCAGGAGGAGAAGCTGCAGAGAGGCGTGTAAGACTGCAACTCTGCTTCCTGGTCTCAACCCTGGGCAGTCAGGTTTTAGGAGGGTTGATAAATGTGGCCAGATTCCTAGAAATGAGAGCTGCTCCATTCAGAGTGGGATGGATGCCGTCTCTCCTAACAAGACCAGGTTTTCCCCAGAAACTTTCCCACTTATCAATGAAGCCCACGTCGTTTTTTGGACACCACTCAGCCAACAATTTTAAGGCTAATGTGTAGATCCTGGTGCGATTGGGAGGGGCCCAAGAGAAAACTGCAAAGTCCGACGTTTTTTTGCAAATTTACACACAACTCAATATTAACTTTGGTGACCTTTGGTAACCTTTGCTGTCGCTGGCTTCAAGTTTCTGAAAACAGAGTCGCCAATAACCAGAGTTTGTTCCTCAGCAGGTGTGGTGGTGCACCCTGTTTAGGACTACGCTTCCTCCTCCCCCCTGCTGTTCAGGATCTGTTCGGGGGAGGGGGGGGCAAACGGTGACTAAGTTACATTCATGTACACCAGGGGTGCTCACACTTTTGCAGCTTGCAAGCTACTAGCAAAGCTAGCATGGTTAAATGCGTGTGTGTAGGGTGTTAACGAAACAGTGAAGGTAGGGAAAAATGAAGATCGCACGGCATTAAAAGTAGTGCCGTGCGACCTTCATTTTTTCCCTACCTTCACTGGGGGTTCCGTGCGATCTACCTGCACTCCTTTTGCGATTGACAAGTAGATCGCGATCGACATATTGGGCACCCCTGATCTACACCCACTCTAGGGGGCTGGCTAGCTACTGGATTTTCCAGGGTGTAGAGCCAAGTCTCTAACTCACTGAGCATGGCCTCCAAAGCTACAAACAGGCTACATTTAGTAGAAGTATCGTTATTAGTAATGGAGGCCAAGGAGTAACTAAATATTTGACACACAGAGAAGGAAACTGCGGAGAGAGAGTAGAAGAGGCCATGCTGCTAGTGACTCAGGTGAGAGCTAAGCTAATAGCTACACTAAGCTGGTGAATCCATAAAGAGACAATGAGTGAATGCTGTGAATATAGTTTACAAATGATGTCCAAATTCACAGGCTCCTCCAAATGCGGTCAATGAATGGATCCTTCTTTTCCCCGGATTTGAAGGACACATCGAGTGTATCTTTCTCGGCCCACCGTATCCCATGAGTCACTGCGCAATGGTGGAGGAGAGCGGACAAAAAGTTTGAAATACTACTGTTTCTGTGACACACAGTAAACTTTTACAGTGTTTTTAGGTGATATTTTTAGACATGTAAACCTCAAATACCTGCTAGAGTTATCAAGATATAGCTTAATTATCAAGATATAGCTTAATTACAAAAGCCGATGGCTTCGGCGATGTCTGTTCCCGCTCACCTCACCAGCTAACAGCTGACCGAGAAGTCACGGCTCACTATACCCGGAGAGAACGCCTGACACCCAGCACACTGTTTTCAAAACCCCCGCAGCTTTCACCACTGAGTGGAAGCTGAGCACAGATATAATTCACTAACTGTTGATGTTTGGTTTATTTCAGGGTTTCATTTGTTTTGGTTTGGCTGAGATTAAAGTTAAGCTTCACAACTATATAGTTTTATTTAACTTTAATGTCTTACTGGAGAGCTGTGAGTATAGTTGGAAATGAATCATTCGCTCATCTTTATTCCTTGATGTACCAGTGACGACGGTATAAATGCTGCAGTTCTTAAAAAATGAAATAACCAAAAAAAAAAAAAAAAATCCATAAAACAATCAAAAGTTCGGGCTCCATTTTCACAGCTTCTTTTTCACAAATGTCGTTCACGCTAAGGTCAGGGCGGGGATAGCAGGTAATGCTGATATGAAGGCTAGATCGCCCCATTTCAAGGCCACTCTCTTCTGGCCTTTGCGGTCTTTGCAGCCTCTGAAGGACCCGGCCTATGTAGACCGCGTCCTTCGAAGGATGCAGGCGCTGAATTTGGACGCACCCAGTATAAGCGAGTTCACTTCATAGCTCACAGTTTTATAAAGTATCACTCAGTTGTAATTTCACAACAATAGCATCTCATTTCGCACAAAAGTTGAATTATACCCGATTTATTATGACTCCATCATGTTGCCTGGCAACCACTTAGTAATGGACTAAAATGAACTGTGCTTTTATTGAACCGTAAGGTCCGGAAAGAGTTATGCACGCCTTTGTGACTTCTAGACTGGACTTTTGTTCTGCACTGCATACAGAGGTTAGTCAGCCATCTCTTGCTCATATACAATTTGTCGAAAATGCTGCGGCTAGACTACTGACTGGGAGGAAAACAAGAGCGATTGCATTACTCCAGTGTTGGCAGCCTTGGACTGGCTCCCTGTGCATCACGGAATCCAGTATAAAGTGGCACTGTTTGTATTTAAATAGGTAATATCCTGCATCCATGCCCTCCTTCAAGATCATTAAGGTCTGCTTCCCGGTGACTCTTGAACATCCTGTGGTTGGAGCGTATTTCACAAAGGGGTCGTGCCTTTGCTGTTGCTGCACCAAGACTCCTGGACGATCTCCAGAGTGACCTCAGAGAAGCACCAACAGAGACTTTAACTCTAAGCTGAGGGCATACCTTTTCTGTCAGCCTTCTGGAAACATCTGATCTCTGGAACTGTGGTTGCGAGATAGGCTGTTGTGTTCTTTTATCTAAATAGTTTGAATGTTTAGCAACTCTTTTGTTGTTTTTACCTTCACCAAGTGATTTATATATTTGGTAGCATTTTGTGTGTGTGTGTGTCATTGTTCTGTTTGTGAACATGATAGCTCAAATGAATGAATTCTGATAAAAGTTTGTAGG
The DNA here is from genome assembly GCA_024447675.2 of Pterophyllum scalare. NCBI lineage: Eukaryota > Metazoa > Chordata > Actinopteri > Cichliformes > Cichlidae > Pterophyllum > Pterophyllum scalare. Next base: position 27,780 of record JAMQGT020003889.1, read on the forward strand.
GGTGCAGAGTGGGGTCATGTTAACAGTCCATTAAAATTTGGCTTACATCCACCAAGATTGTCAAGGCCAACTTAATGATTTATTGTTCCAAAATTGACAAAAAGCCTCACAAAAAAACCAAAACAAAACAAAAACTATTAGTCTTACAAGTGTGGTGTGCTGTCAACACATAGATTAAAAATATGTCATATTTGATATCTGACCTCTCCTTCAAGGTCAATAGATTGATCTGAAGGCCAAAATGATAATAATGCTATATAGAGCTATTTATAACTATGTTTCTTACTGCCATTGTTTGTATTGGTAACACTGAGGACGTGATACCGCCATATGGGGATTCTTAATATCACATTACAGTTTGCGTCCAAATATCATGTCACATTTGAACTCTGACCTCACTTTTACATTTCACATCTGCTTCTTTTTTGTTTGTTTTATTTATTTATTTTCCTATTTTACTTTATTTACATTCCATTTATTTATTTACTTTCCTCTTCCTACTTCCTAGTTTTCTAATGTATTTATTTGCCTATTTGTTCATGGATGTTTTATTTGAAAATGTATTTATTCTTTTTATTTGTTCATTTTTGCATATTTCATTTCCCTATTTATCTATTTATTTATTCTCATTAATTAACATCCAATTTTTAAAAATTTTTTTAAAGTCTTTGTTTTACTAATTTTCTTTACATTCTGTATGATATTGGGTATTATTTGTTCTGTTTCTATTTAGTTATCTATGACTTTGGCCATTTTGTTCCTCCACAAACACTGTTGTCACGTGCAGAACACACAGTGTGACCAGAAACTGCTTCAAAATAGAACAGAATAGAAAAGAATAGAATGCCTTTATTTGTCATTATACAAAATGTACAATAAGATCAGAAGGCCACCCCTCTTTCAGTGCCAAACTGTAGAAAAGTGAAAAAATAGTGCAGTTCTGAGTCCACATGAAAACTTTCCTCAGTGTGATGAAGTCTATCAGTTTGTTAAACAGTACAAGTGAGCCAAACAATACTGCAGTATGGGCATGTACCAGTGGCCATAATTTACAAAATGGACTTAATGTTTTTATTCATTGCAACCTGAAAAGGTTTTCCCATTAACTCCTGTGGGATCGGAAAGCTTTTTGGAACCACATCAACTGGGATAAAAAAAAATTTAAAAAGTAAGTTTAAGGCACCTCACATTGGCTTCATCGTTCATACCCAGAAGATTGAGATGTCCACTTCAAGCACCAGCACTGAAATATCCAAGCAAACTGAATACATTTTTATCCAGCTCTGGTATGACCAATTTTTCCTACTAACATGAACTTCATAAGTTTCATACTATGCTGTGAATCTTGGATGTGCTCCTTGGGGAACTCCCTGGCTTCACGAACCTCCGGTCTCTGCAGAGGACCTTCGAACACGCCCTGGAGTCTTAAGAAGCTCTCTGCAGATCTTTGTACGTAGTCTTTTAGCCTGAAGACGAGAGCAACTCTACAAATACAAGCTCCTCAATGCAAAAGAAAAAAAAAATTGATCATCATCCTTCTGCTTTATCTTGCCTGGAGAGTTTTTTTTTTCCTTTTCCTGCTCAGCAGCATCAACACAAAGCTCAAGAATTGGGAGGTGCTGCAGAGATAATCAATTTTTACCTTTTATAGCTGAGCAGAGACTAATGAAGAACACATCGCTGCACTGTGGGGATCACTTATTAATACAATTGTGTCTCCAGCCACTCCCGAACACACCGCCGGGCTGTGAATCAGCATTGACTCGTGTAAGGCTGCTGGAAACGGCAACGGGAATCATTTGACTCGCTGTCTGCCTTCGCTTTCCAGCGGTCTGTTTTGCACTGAGCTCTTTATTTTGGCTCTTGGGCGATTGCAAAATATCACATTTTGAGGAGTTAAGCTGTTTTTTAGGTTGATACGAAGCCACTGATTGAGTTTTCAGAACTGAATTGGAGAGTGAACTGTCTGCAGAGAAAAATCTATATGTTTGTTTTCTTTTTTGTGCATTTTGCGCATCTGTATAAAACTGTCTCTAATTATCACCTACCTTTGGCAAGTTTCAAGCTTTATTGATATTATTTGCCCTGTATTTTTTTCATATTCCAACTCAGTGTTTCTAGGTCCACTCACCCATTTACCATTTACAAACATTTATCCAGGTCACGGGTCGCCAGCTCTTCTGCAGGGCCCCAGAAACATTCCCAAGCCAGCTGAGAAACTGCAGCGTGTCCTTCATCAACCCCGGCATCTCCTTCAAAACACCTGCCCCGCGAAGTGTGCAGAAGGTATTCCAGTCAGATGCCCGAACCACACCAATTGACTTGTTTTGATGCAGAGGCTGAGCCCAGCCTTCCTTCAGAGGAAGCTCATTTCTGCTGCTTGCAGCTGTGGTCCTATTCTTTCAGTCGCTACCCACAGTTCACAGCCATAGGTGAGGGCAGGGACACTGATTGAAAAGTAAATCAGCAACAGGTTTGGATTCACCTTCAGCTCTCTCTTTATCAAAGCAGACTTGTACAGTGTCCGCAACACTGCAGGCACCGCACTTATCCATCTGGTAATCTCCCACTCTGCTCCTCCACTGCTTGCGAACAAAACCCCGAGACACTCGAACTCCTCCGCTTGAGGCTGAAACTCCTCTCTTCACTTCTGATTTCTTATTCTTTTTCCACATTAAAGGGATTTGGGGAAGATTTTTTTTTTCCCTCATATTGCCGATGTTACGCCCAGGCCTGGAGGAAATCAGAGCAAAACATAGACGTTCCTCCCCTGCTCCCTGCTCTCAAGAAAGGATCACAGCAAAACCTGCAGTTCAGACGTTCTTTACATGTAGGTGACCTCAGGCTGGGCATTTCCAAAATAGCAAACAAAATACCAAGAAGAGGGTATTTACAATATGTCCAAAATCACTAACTGAGCACAAAAAAAAAAAAAAAAAAGTGTGCATACTACTCCCCATGACACACACCTCAGTGTGGTTGGGGGTCAGGAAGGAGGTCTGGTCAAATTGGCCCAATGGCCAGCTTACATAGAAAACACAGGGCAGAATGAACAGCACCACCCTCAGACAGGGAGGAACAAAAATAATAACACAATCAATACAGATTATCACCTGGGTCACAACACCTAAGCATGAGGCTGTAAAAATTCAGCATAGCTTAGCCACAGTCCTGATTCATCCCTCTTGACTGCTTATCCAGCTTAGGGTTGTGGGTCGGTGGAGCCCATACCAGGTGACATTGTGCTAAAGGTGGGGTACACCTTGGTCAAGAACACAGTCCATCCCAGGGGCATTCCACATATCTAATTGGTCAAGCTCACATAGAGGGGGCTATGTAAGATGGTTTCGCCTTCCCATAATGTCAGCACCTCTGCAAGCTGCTTTGCAACCCACCTCCACCAACTGTTCCTTTCATGCAGTGTCTGATTTGAATGCTATATCTGTTCTCTCAGATGTGCTTTTTTGGCAGCTGGCAAGGTGGGGGGAGGATCCATGGAGCCATGCTGCCAATTAAAATTTGATTACAGATGGAAATACCCTTCCTTTGACATTCTGGCTGCTTTGAGCCCTTTATTGCACAGCTTTGGTCTGTTGTCTGCTTTAAACAGAGCCTACTACCTTTATTGCCACTGAAATGTGAGGAAAAGGCCAGTGATCACGTAGATGGGGACAAATCGTATGGTTGTAGCGTCTGTGATGTCACTCAGAGCTTTCTAAAATTGGTCTCAGATCTAACTTCTCGCCATCTTGCCGCCATCTCTGCCAGTTACGGCAGCCAGAAAACTCCCAGTGAAGCTTAAAGATGGGCAGCAGGAGGAGGATATTATTTGGCTCCTGTCAATCAAACAAACAAACTTCTGTGGCAGAAACTGTTTTAATCAACAATCCTCTTTTAAATTAGAGCCATTAATGGGTCAGTTTGAATTTCTTAATGCCAATGGTTGTAAAAATGTGTGAACTTTTGTGTTTTATCTTTTTATAGAGCGAAAGCAGTGCTTGGGTTTCAAAACGGCTTAAAAAGGGGCAAAAACCAAACTGATAAAGCTGATCTTAACAATGTTTGGTTTTTGTTATCTTAGGATCTGCTAACTTAAATTAACCCAAAGCAACCAAACTATGTAGCAAATAAAATGGTAATTATATTTTATATAGGAATACATTTTAAGGAACCCGTTTGTGTTCATCATACATATACTGTTCTCCTTATCAGTGACAGATATTGTAAAATGTTCTAAATGAATTAATTAATGTTTTCCATCATTTAAACCAAGCTCTTCTTTCATCATCACTTTGGGCATTAAGTAACTGCCTTAAGGCTTCAACATCCAAAGAAGAGCTTTGAATGCCCTTCAGGAAGCCGGTCTCTGCTCTAATTCATCCCAGAGGTGTTCTGTCAGGTTGAGGTCAGGACTCTGTGCAGGCCAGTCAAGTTATTCCACACCAAACTCACTCATCCATGTCTTTATGGACCTGGTTTGTGCACTGGTGTGCAGTCATGTTGGAACAGGAAGGGGCCATCCCCAAACTAGTTGGGTGCATGAAATTGTCCAAAATGTCTTGGTATGCTGAAGCATTAAGAGTTCCTTTCATTGGAACTAAGGGGCTGAGCCCAACTCCTGAAAAACAACCCCACACCATAATCCCCCCCTCCACCAGACTTTACACTTGGCACAGTGCAGTCAGACAAGCACCGTTCCCCTGGCAACCACCAAACCCAGACTCATCCATCATATTGCCAGATGGAGAAGCGTGATTTGTAACGGATTGAAACAAATTGTGTGTTAAAACAGAGACCCCCTCTATTTTTTTTAAGATACTATTGTGTATTTCTTTAAGTCAGAGGCACAAAATGTATGTCACCAATAGGGGTGCTGTTGAGTTACAGTGGAGACTAGAGGGCCAATGCGCAGCCGCGGCGTCAGAATTAAATGAGCTGGTGGCCCGTAAACAGCGTCTCCTCTCCGTCTTTTCCACAGGTAAGCGATCAAAGTTATTTTAATGACTCAAACCTTGTTCTAAAGTCATCTTAATGAGTGTGGATTTATGTACAAATGTTTTGAATATGATGGAAATGTTTAAGTACGTTTTAGTGTCGGAAAGGGTTGTATTTTGCCAGTACGGCAGGCGGCTTCATTTCTATCGCGAGTCCGCCATTGCTCGGAGCTTGATGAGACCGTAGTGAAAGAAGTTAAGGTCCGGCGCACTATTTAAGCGGTGTGATTCACCAAAGTGCTTTCAACAAGCTGAGATCAGTTTGGATTATATTGTGAAGTCAAACCGCCATGTTAAGCTTTTTCAGTGTGTTACCCACCATCAGGCATACTTCCGGTTATGTGGCCAATAAGCTGCTGCGGGTGGGTGTTAGACTGAAAGCGAGGGAAAGCTACGAAAGCTGTCTGAAGCAGCATCATAGAGCGGGTTAAGCTCTAATACAGTAAAATGGAAATACAAATGTCAGTTTACATTATTTTGTTACAATTTATTATTGTCCTGTTTGAAATATGCATTATTTTGGCATTATGTATCATTATTTGCACTTTATGAACACGTTATTTGTCTACTGTGGTTTTGGTTTATTACTAACAATTATTGGAGTTGTTTTATATTATTTGATGTTTTTTATAAGACCTGAGTTTGCTTCTTTTCATGAAGTCAGAATAAAATGAGCTGGTGGCCTGTAAACATCGTCTCCTCTCCGTCTTTTCCACAGCCACTGTATTAATTCTCACCTTTGGGCAACACAGCCTGATCTCAGCTGTGGGCCGCTTGCTACCGCCCAGCTTCCCCTAGGGCTGGCTTCAAGAACACATCTCCACTGCTCCACTGCAGTGCTAGTTTGCTTTACACCACTGCAACCAATGCTTTGCGTTGCGCTTGGTGATGTAAGGCTTGGATGCAGCTGCTCAGCCATGGAAACCCATTCCATGAAGCTCTCTACGCACTGTTCTTGAGCTAATCTGGTGACCTCTGTGCACCATGTGCCTCATCATCCACCGACCGTGCTCTGTGATTTTACGTGGCCTACCACTTTGTGGCTGAGTTGCTGTCGTTCCCAGTCACTTCCAGTTTGTTATAATCCCGCTAACAGTTGACTGTGGAATATTTAGTAGCGAGGAAATTTCACGACTGGACTTGTTGCACTGGTGGCATCCTGACATGGTGCCACGCTGGAATGGACTAAGCTCCTGAGAGCGACCCATTCTTTCACACGTCGCAGTATGCATGCCTAGGTGCTTGATTTTATACACCTGTGGCCACGGAAGTGATTGGAACACCTGAATTCAGTGATTTGGATGGATGAGTGAATACTGTTGGCAATGCACTGTGTAAAGAAATAAGGGGTGGCTGAAGGCTTCTGCAAAATACTGTGTATATATTTCACACAAATGCCCATGTTTCCTTGCTACACCATTCAGCCAGTTCCTGTAAAAACTCATGAAAAGTTGTAGAAGACAAACTGAGGGTATAAAACATTTTTAGGAATAAAAATATGCATGTCTAGAGCCATAAATGATCTCAGCATTGCGGTTATCCTGTTTTCTCCAGCAGTAATCAGATTTCTCAGTGATTAATCAGAACTAACAATCTGCATGTGAAAGTTATTCAAAAATATTCTCCTATCTAAAGATGTACTTGGAGTGTTTTGCATTAATTTGTGCTCCAACCAAGGGATGGATCACAATAAGACTACCAGTGCCATTATCTGTTCTGCCTATTTTTAATGAGCCTGAACACAGAAGGAAAAAATAAAGCACTCCATGTGACTCAGGTGTCTAAAAGCGCCACTGCCATTAGGTGTAATGTCATTGTTTCACAGTGTTTAACAAGCATAAGCTGCGTCGTGCTATCACACAAAATAACTTGGGGTGTTATTCATTTGCTATTTTGTGGTACCAGGCTGGTGTAGCAAACTTCACATCACAATCCATCCAACAGCCGCCTTTCCTCTCTAATTTTTCTGCTCTCAGTATTCACATTCACTGTGTTTGCCTTTCTCCTTCAGAGTTTGTGATTGCACTACTTTTGTCTCTCCTCTGCATTTAAATAGAGCATGCTATCATAATCACGGCTGCAATAAACAAAGCCACTGATCTCACAAAGATAGACCCGAATGGTTGTGGCATCCTTGATGTCACTCAGCGCTTCCTAAAGTTGGGCTCATTTCTGACCATCTTGCCACCATCTTTGCCAGTTACTGGGTGCCAGAAAACTCCCAGTAGAGCTTCAAGATGGACAACATGAGCACAATACTCTTTGGGTCTTGCCAGTTAAAGAAGCGACTGCAGAAATAACTGTTTTAATTATCGATTCTGTATTTATAGAGGCGCTGAAGGGTTGTTTTTGGTTGGGATACTTGAACTCCTCCACTTGAGGCAGCAAGTCCTCTCTAGTCGTGGTTGATTGCCTAAGGATGAAGGATTTTGCAGGCTGTACATGGGTTTATTGAGATTAACACATCTCAATGCCAGCCCATCTCAGCTGATGACTTAACAGAGACCTTTCTACACTACACACTTTCTGAAAATGGTCAGATCCAAAGACTGGAGTGAAACTGAGTTTAAAAAAAAAAAAAAAGCAGCCACTGTCCAAAGAAAAGTTTGAAAGGCCTTCAGACAGCCTGGAGAACTATCGTTCAAGACCACTTTAACAAGTTACAAGAAGGTTTAGCTCCTTGGACGCAAAATATAAATTAACGAGGGGTTGCACATTACTGAATATGAACCTGTTTTTCTTCTTCCCCAAATATCACACTCTCCTTTTCCTCATTCTTTCACCTTTAAGTGTCTCATTAATAATGCTTCAGCTCGCCTTCCCCCTGAGCGTTCATTATCGCAGCAGTTGCAACACCTACGCCACTGTAATCAATCCAAATTAAAAACTTAAAGTCAACTTAAAATAGAAAGAGTTGGGCGTTGGGAGGGATTTGCTTTCCTCAGCGGCCTTTTGGAGGAGAAACGTCAGCTGTGGTTTGATTTTTATTTTCATTTTTTTTTAATCGTTGTTGTTGTTTTCATTTATTTCTCACTTGGCACCTTGAAAAGAAAGCAGCAGTAATTGAAATTAATGTTTGTGTTTGCATCAAACGGGCACGGGCGCGTCTGTGAGTGTCTGAGCGGGTGTGCACAACACGCTGTGGTCAAATAATGTGTGTGTGTATGCAGATACACTCTGTGCACGCACACACACACACACACACACACACGCACACACAAAGAGGACCCCGAGCGCTCTGACAGTGATGAAGTGGAGAGTGTGTACAAGCCAGGCAGAGAGGAGTGATGAACATGGCCGCTGAGACAAGAGGAAACCACCTGGGGGAAGTTTTGAGTGTGTGTTTGTAAAAGAAGAAGTGGAGATTGTGTTTGTGTGTGTGCATGGAGGATATACAAGAGTCTATCATGTGTGCAGGCAGTTTTCATTTCAAATAACTCAGGGAATTTGTTTATCATGAATTTTAGAAATGAGGAGAAAATCTAATTTAAAAAAGCAAACAAACAAAGATAAAGTTCATGTTGAATATATTAAATTTTATTTTCTCCCGATCACTCTTTATACACCGAGCTCTGCTTGCCTACCACCTGGAGCTGATAAGCAGCTTCTGGCGGCAGACAAATAATAACTCTAAGATGCATTAAGACAAAAAAAAAGTAAAAAAATAAAAATAAAATGTGGGTACAGTTCAACCTGCGCCTCTGCTGTAGCTTACAAATGACATTTATACACCTCGAAATTCTCTCCGCAGTGACAGGGTGATGAGAACTGTTGGCTGGATCATGATCTGAGGCAACATTTTAGATTAAAGCATCGCGCCGAGTTGTTGGGACGTGCTCGGGGCGGGTGGGCGGTGTACAAAGTGGGGGGGGGGGTTGTGTGAGCTAATTCTCAGCAGTCTGTTGATGGTCTTTTTTTTTGTGTCTTGCTTCCTCTTCCTCCAATCGTCCTCACCTGTACGGGTTACATACACCTGTGTCTCCCCACCCTCCTGTGTCTAACCCTGATCAGCCTTCTGGCCTTTGTCAGAGAATCTGTTAGACTACAGTCCAAGTATCCCATGACTCACAGCACGACCAAAATTATTGCGACTGTGTGCAATGAACTTACAGTCTTGTTGCCTTTGAAATGTATCCCTCAAAGACGATGACCAGGTCTGCAACCACTCGCGGTTAGTTGGCATCCTCAAAGCATCTTTGCTGCATCAAGATGGTGATGAAATGGCAATAATTCAATTCAATTCAATTTTATTTATATAGCGCCAAATCACAACAAACAGTCGCCTCAAGGCGCTTTGTATTGTGGATAAAGACCCTACAATAACACAGAGAAAACCCAACAGTCAAAACGACCCCCTATGAGCAAGCACTTGGCGACGGTGGGAAGGAAAAACTCCCTTTTAACAGGAAGAAACCTCCTGCAGAACCAGGCTCGGGGAGGGGCAGTCATCTTCTGCGACCGGTTGGGGCTGAGGGGAGAGAGACAGGACAAAAGACATGCTGTGGAAGAGAGCCAGAGATTAATAATAATGATTAATAAGACAACAAGTCTGCTATCAGTTTGTGATTGAATAGGTCATGTTGGCAATTACATGCAATATGGTTATTAATCACGCTAAATCAGCAAAGATCTCAGAGCTCTTGCCCTCACATTAACTACTTACATTCAGAGTCCTGCCAGAACCTCCAGAAATTCACAAATTCCTCCACAAATAGTGACATAGTTGCTGCAGGACGGCAATTTAACAGAAAAATGGCAGACGCTCGTCATCCTTGCTTCTATATAGAAACATAACCAGTTGAGAGGGGTTTCAGATGAGTTGCTCACATCGGCACAGACTAATTCAGGTTGATTGCAACATGTTGGTAATCTGTCTGCGTTTAAAAGTTAGAGGGCAGTTACTTGCAAACCTTCGCCATTGTGTCTGAGAGTGATTGCAGTCACTCTGCATCGGGCTGCGATTATTTGGAGACAGGTTGCCTCCCACCAATGATCAAGAGGTTAAACGTGTTGCACGCTCAACCTGTGGGTGAGCAGCCGGTTGTTGCAACTTTTATGCTCCCCGCAGTTTTTTGTCCTTTTTTTTTTTTTTTGTGCCCCCATGATCCTCATATTGATTTATGTTGTTGTTGTTGTTCAGGCTTCCTGTATTTTGTTTGGGACTTTAATTCAGCCACAATAAAGACTTTCCTTTTGTTTAGTATGGTACTCTACAATCCACACACCACTGTGACACCCGAACCTTAACCCAAGGACTGCCAGACTGTGTGTGAAGCTAAATGTTCATGGTTGTCCTTGCCTCTTCACACTCTCATTTTTTCTTGTTTCCCATATTAAAAATGATTTCTTCCTTCCGCCTGCCGCTAAGTGTTTGCTCAAAGGGGATCATTTGATTGTTGGAGGGTTTATTTTGTCTAATATCACAGGGTCTTTATTTTACAATAGAAGCACCAGACAAGTGCAGTTGTTGTGAACTGGAGCTATGTAAAGAAGATTGAATTGTATTAGAAAATAGAGGCAGATCAATGTTACTGATGTGTAAATGTAACCCCTGCAATTCACTATAAATTCTCTTTACATGCCTCCATTAAATGAAATATCTACGGGCAACCAGGGGTCATGGCAGACTTTCTCAGTGTCCGTCGTGTTGATGGATCAGGTTGTAAGAGTTCTGGGATAATGTAATGAAATGAAAATTAGACACATTTAATAGTCTCATAATAAAAAAAACCTCAATTGCAATAACAAAAACACAGAACAGAGTGTACGTTTACGAGGCCATGGAGAGAAAAGATAAACAGAAACAGAGACTCGGATGGGTGCAATATAATCAAAATTGAATTGAAAATCTACACACAATCCACACACGACATACACTGTAATTTCGAACCATCTGTCACCACAACCTGGCACTCCACAACTTCACTCAAAGAGCATGTGTGCAGCTGCTCCCTGCACAGACAGACCACTAAAGATGCTCCAGGCTGGCTGTTGTTGTTGCTTAGCCACTTCAGCTGTTTTTTTTGTTTTGTTGAGAATACAAAGTAAAGAGTGCGACTTTAAAACATATCAAAATAAGGAATGTCGAGCTGTGTGATTTCCTTTGAGTTCCCCGGAGGTTCTAAATGCAAACAGTGCCTCTTTCACCCTGTAATCAATTAAACAAAGAGGTCAAGCAACATTATTTATCATAAAATCATATCTTTGTGGCTGACTGTGGGACAAGTGTGCTGAATTGTTTATGAAGTGCAACACTGATAAAAATGAATATACTGAAAAAGTATTAATTTTAGACAGCATAGTGTCCCCTTGACACTTTTCTTTCAAATCCCACCCCCTCCTGTTGCCTCAGGTATGCCTCAAGGCTCTGTCCTGGGGCCCTTCCTTTTCATCACTTACCTCCTTCCCCTTGGTAATATTTTCCATAAATTCAACATCCATTTCTATTGTTTCGCGGATGATACCCAGCTCTATTTATCCACCAAGACTAACTCTTCCCACCCACCCTCCTCCCTCGCCACCTGCTTATCTGAAATCAGATCCTGGTTCACCTCCGACTTCCTTAAATTAAACAAAACTGAGTTCCTCCTTGTTGGAACAAAATCCACGTTATTCAAAGTTGGCAGTTTCTCCCTCACTGTCGACGGCTCCTCAGTTTCCCCCTCCCCTCAGGGTAAGCGTCTGGGTGTCATCCTTGATAGCACTCAGTCCTTTCACTCCCATATCACAATAATGTCACCCGGTCTGCATATTTCCACCTACGAAACATAAATCGCCTCCGCCCCTCCCTCTCCCCGCGTACCACCTCCTTGTTCATGGTCTCGTTACCTCCCGTATAGACTACTGTAATTCCCTTCTAATTGGCCTCCCTCACAAACCCCTCCAGAAGCTTCAAATAGTTCAAAACTCAGCCGCTCGCATTATCACCAGAACCCCCTCATCTCACCACACCACCCCCAGTCCAGTACAGCAGCTCCACTGGCTTCCAGTTAAGTTCAGAATTAATTTCAAAATCCTCCCGTTCGCATTTAAGGCCATCCACTGCCTTGCCCCTCCTTATCTAGTCAATCTTCTTCACATCACCTCCTCATCTCACACCCTCCGCTCTTCCTCCTCTATCCGCCATACTCTTCCCCCTGCCCGCCTCAGTACTATGGGGGACAGAGCTTTCTCCCGCTCTGCTCTCCAGCTATGGAACTCTCTCCCACCAGACATTCGCAATATCGACTCTCTTCACTTGTTCCACACTGCATACTTGCTTTAGTTCTTTTGGCCACTTTAGTTTATCGTTTGTGCCTTTTGTGGTTTGTGTTGTTTTCTCCCTGGAAAGTGTCCTTGGGCGTCGTGAAAGGCACTTAATAATAATAATAATAATAATAATAATAATAATAATAATAAATACATTTTATTTATAAGTATAATAAACTGATGTAAACAATATAATTTTTTTGTCATTAGCAACATCAAGTAGAAATATTTCCTCATTACTGTATAAGACATGGCTATCTCCGTGTGCACCTCTGGAGTAATTGCAGCCATATTCAGATCTCTCCCTGCGACCACTTCCACTTGTGACTTTGTTGCAGACCTTTTCCTTTGGTGTCAGATGGTCTCGACTTGCATGTCAAGGATCATCACTGGAGATGGGAGCAGGACCTCTAGCCATGACTTGGAGATTGAGCAAGTTGTCATTGCCCAAGCCCACACAGTGCCATTTTGTCAGAGCTGCTGACATGGCACATCTATACACAAGGCACCCTTTTCACCTCCTCCAGCTTTTCCAGGGGGACACCAAGGCATTTCCAAGAAGTCCCAGAGATGTTATCTCTCCAGCGTGGGCTGGGTCTACCCTGGAACCTCCTTCAGATGGGGCGTGCCTGGAACGCCTCACCTAGGAGGTGCCTGGGAGGCATCCTGGTCTATGTCCAAACAATCTCAACTGGTGCGTCTCACTGAGAAGGATCAGGGGCTCTTACTCTGTGAATCAGCACTGTTACTGAAGTGTCTGGATATTTCCTTACTGTACTGTTGTTTTGCTTTCCAAACACCACAGGACAGGTTGACTCTGGCTGCTGCCAGTCAGCCTTAAAGCCCTCAGGAGCCTGTGAATCTAAGCTGCAGGCCATGGCTTCTGTTAGCATGGACAACCATAGTTTTGCGATGAGTGACATCATCAGTGCATTTTGCAATGCATGCTATAACAGCCTCAATGTATTCCTCTATGTCTGTGTGGTCATTGTAGGTGGCTCCTTGTTTGAAGATCTCCTAGTTTGTGGTGCTGAAACAGTCCTTCATACACGTGCCTGCTTCTGTGTTGGTCTAATAGCCCTCACCCTAGGTCTGTCTGCAGGTAAGCACTGCTTGCCTTGCTTGCTCTGATGAAATGCCAGTGAAACAGAGCTGCAATAAAGAAAGGGAATCTTATAATAACTGAGTGTAACTGATGGAACGAATCTTACAGAGGGTTTTTTTTCCCTTATATTTGTGAATCTCACAAGAAACCCGTGGCTCAAAGACAGTTGTGCGAGACGATGGATGCTTCCTGTCGATACACAAATGATTACCAGAGAAAACAGCAAATCAGCGTAACAAAAATGGCAAACTTTAGCTTCCTATTATGCTCATTGTGTTTACTTTACTGCCCAGCTGGGATTATAAAATCTTTCCCATGTTAAATGCCGCTTCCTGTTTAGTAACGTGTCCCATATTGTTCAACACAGACACATTTTTTGTTCCACTTTTAGTTTGTTGGGGTCCAGCTGATATTTACATTTCATCAATAGGTTTTGGTAATTTCACGGTTGTGGTAGGTGACAGTTTGCAGAGGATATGAGTGGTTGTGTTGTGTTTAGGGTTGAGACAAAGCCACACTTTCCCCCAAGGTCAGGACTGAGATAGACTGGGTGTAAATGGGAACAACTTGAACTGGATTCTTTCCAAACAGAAAGTGCCCAAATCTGTCTGATTGCTGTGTTACAGCTGTGTGCACTTAATGGAGCATTGTCGTCAATTAACTTTGAGAATAAAATTCTGTCAAATCAGAATTAAAGAAACAACATGGGGTTTAAAAAAAACAAAACTATTTTCTTTGAGGGAACATAATGTGAAGTACAAGGACGAGTAGGTAAAGTGTTTCTACCTGTGTGTGTGTGTGTGTTTGTGTGGGTGAGACAGAGCAGGCAGCAGGGAGGGTGGATGCATTATACTTAAATGTAATGGTTGTGCATGTGTGCAGATCCTTCCAGGAAAAGACCGACTAACTTTGTGTGCGTGTGTGCGTGTTCCTGCAGACAGTTAATGTATCTGAGAAGTCCAGCCGTCTTTCTGACTTGCTGCTGCTCTCAACGCGGAGCCGACTGATGCTGGAATAAGTGCCGGCAACTTTTATTCTTCTTTGTTATATATTTTTTTCCCCGTATCGTCACCCTCTTAGGCCATTATTTTAAGAGGGTGACGATATATTTCTATTTTTAAAGTCTTAACAAGCTTTGATCTTGCACTTCCCTCTGTGTGTTTTAATGTGAGCGAAGCATTGCAAGAAGCCCAGAAGTTAGAGAAAGGTTTAGATTTCTGTTTTTGATGTTCAGTCTTGTTTACTTTTTTCTCCATTATTAATTTTGTCTTTCATCTCACTGCTGAAATGAAAAAAAAAATACCCATGCTGCGCAGAGCTGTAGAATAATATAGAGTCTTAAAATAACGGTAGAAACGCAGAGGTTTGAATCAAATATAATTTCCATGATTAAGTCCATCAGGAAAAAAAAATTAAATGCTAATTGTGTGGTTTAATAACCAAGATGTATTTTAGACAATAACCTGCAGAGTGTACTGCAGGTTTTTTGACACCTCTTTTATATATTTATTCAAAGTTTGAGAGCCAAACATAATTCTGCATCCAGGAAGATTAATAAGTGAAGAGAGGAATAGAAAGCCTCATGCTTATTAAAACTGTTTTTTACTTCCTACATCACCAGGTTTGAGCAGAGAGGCCTTTTTTTATTAAAATCCCAGCAACTATTGCCTCATTTACAACTTGTTCATTAGCACAGGAAATGTCTCCCACCTAAAAACTTTAGTAGTGTGTAAATCAGTTGCTCAGTATTATCTCTCTAACCAAAAGGAGCTACAGCAGCTTTTACAGGCTTTCTTAGAGGTGCAAAAAGATGCCCTGGTTCATTTCATTTCTTCCACTGTGAAGAATATAAATGCAAGTCAATTGAACCCAACATTTAACTGAAAAAAATCAAAGAAAGCATAGCTCCCCCCATTTTTGCTTGGGATTGGGGTTTAGATTTTTCAGCTTTTCAAAATAACCCGAATTCTTCCATAGATAATGGGTCAGAAGAGCAGTTTGGCCCATTTAGCACCTGGACTCTACTGTAGCTATAGAGCCATGCTGTTGTGATATGTCCAAAGTATGGGTTGGCATTGTCTCGCTGAAACAAGCAAGACCTTCCCTGAAAACCAGTGTATCGTTCAGCATTACTGGTGCCTTCACAGATGAGTAAGCCACTCGTGCCGTGTCCTCAAAAGTATCTTCCCAAACCATCACAGACAGTTTTGAGCTGCGTTTTAATCAGTGTTAGGGTCCTACTCAAAAATGTAACATATTATATATTACCTGTTACGTTATTTGACTAGTCCCACTACTAGTTACATCATTTTTGCATGACTCTGTAACACGAACATCCATCCTGAAACCAGTTAACACAGTTAAAAAGGTTTCATTCCCACACACTGATATGAACCTCTGTCCTAGTGAGGGTACACATACAATTTTTCTCGTAATATTTAAGTTTAAGCCAACAACACACTTACTTAAGCTGACACTTAAGAGCAATCGCCACTGTAGAAACATGCACAGGCATACACTCGGCCTTAAAATCACTGTGGGTCCTTGGCTGGCTTTGTGTTAGCATGCTGTCAGTGCAGAGGCTTGCAAAGAGCCGATGCTGTCTGCATTACAGTAATGATCCCGCACAACACCCAACACTGTTTTTAACAACTAGCTGAACGGTTCCTTGCCTCTTTGACCCAGAGGATGAGGTGTCCACACCGCAAAGAAAGCCTTGTAAGTTTTCTGGTTCACCTCAGTCCATCGAGCCTCCTGTAACTATAGTGCTCTTGTCTTTGTGTGATAGCTTCAACTTGCACCGTGGATGCAGAGACAAAATGTCCACTCTTCACGGGTTTCCTTAGCCCGTGCAGCCATCATGTCTGTTTTAATGCTGCTCAGTTCAGTATCTGTTTCCAGGATCGTCCCTTGTGTGTAGAGATTTCTCCAGATTCTCCGAAACCTTTTAATATTATGAACCATAGACAATGAAATCAACAAATTGCTTGCAATTTGCATTGTTAGACTGTTTGCCCACGCAGTCTCTCACAGAGTGCTGAACCTCTCCCTGGGCCCTCTTGGATGCCCTTTTGCATGTCAAGTTACTAATTAACCTCACTAGATCCATTGGCTTTTTTTTTTTTTTTTGTGTGTTAACATTACACAACTTTTACAGTGTTTGTTGCCCCTGTCCAAACCTTCTGAAACATGTTGCTGGCATCAAATTAAACATTAGCACATGCATTTAAAAAACAAACAAACAAAAAAAAACCACCTAAGATTTCTCATTTTCAACATTAGATGCTATCTTTGTACTATTTTCAAATACATTTAGGTTTTAAATGAGTTGCAAATGACAGTTGTGGTCAGAGGTTTCCATCCACTCATCATGGGCATGAATGTCATGTTAATTTAGGGCTTTTAATGAGTCTTTGAACTGTTCTTTTTCCAGGGTCGAATGATTGTACAGCATACAGATGTATGCTGTACAATCCATTCAGGGTCAAAAGTATACATATAAGCTTAAATATATATGCATAACCCCCCACCCAACATTTGGCTAAATGTCTCTTAGCAAGTTGGACTTCACCCAGATGCTTTTGGTACCCATCAACAAGCTTCTGTCATAATTCTGGCTGGATATTTGACCAGTCTTCTTGGCAGAATTGGTAGAGTTCATTTAAATTGGTTGGTTTCCTGTTTTTTTAAACATAGTGTCAAAATTTTCCATAAGGTTGAGGTCGGAGCTTTGGGAAGGCCATTCCGGAAGCTTAATATTAGCCTGCTTTATCCATTCCCAAATCACTTTTAATGTGTGTTTGGGATCATTGTCCTGTTGGAACACCTAACTGTGTCCAAGTTCCAACCACATAGCTGATGATTTGAGATGAAGTTGAAGAATTTGGAGGCAGTCCTCCTCCTTCATTATTCCATCCACTTTGTGCACTGTACCAGTACCACTGGCAGCAAATCAGCCCCACACCATAATGCTACCACCACCATGCATGACAGTTGGTGCAGTGTTCTTAGGTTTGAAAGCCTCACCTTTACTCCTCCAAACATACGTCTTGACATTGCGCCCAAAAAGCTCAATCTTTGTAGTTCCGGGGTTGTTCCTGAACATCCTAACCGATTTCCTCTCATGTGAGGGTGACAGTTTGGCTCTTCTTCCAGAACATTGCAAAGTGGTGACACATTTGAATAACTTGTAGTTATGTGCAGCTGTTTTAGCTGATGATCTTGGAATATGCAGTAGTTTAGAAATGACTCCAAGAGACCTTCTCCTTCTTAATGTTTACTTTCCCATTGTTCTGAGTGTTGGTCAGTTCAATTAGTGCTGTAAATAAAATTCCTTTTTATGTGGCAAAGACAAACTACCAGTTGTAGCCAATCATGATCACTAACACGAAGCTAATAGGCCTTGATCTTGGTCAAGTTGTAGAACTGTAGAACCTTCAGCATCATTTATTTAAGAGATTTAAGTAAGTGTATGTCATACTTTTAACCATGTGTGGACCAGAGGAAATCCAAAATAAATCCAAACTTGTGCACCCAATCCTTGTCTTTTCATTAAAGATGTAAAATCATTTCATCCTGGAAAAAGAACAGTTCAAAGAAATCATT
Source organism: Pterophyllum scalare (assembly GCA_024447675.2). Lineage (NCBI taxonomy): Eukaryota > Metazoa > Chordata > Actinopteri > Cichliformes > Cichlidae > Pterophyllum > Pterophyllum scalare. The sequence continues at coordinate 45,732 of JAMQGT020003889.1, forward strand.
AAAGTTCAAAATTACCATCGCATTCATTCACGCTCATGTTGAGTGGATGGAAACACTTGACCACAACTGTATGAATGTTAGTGTTTTACATATACAATATTTTACTCGTGTTACTTATTCATCATAATGTTTGAAATGCAACTTGAAATTTACAACTTTCTCTAAAAATTATTAAAGTTTTTTTTTGAATCTGAAGTCAGACACTCATACACTTCGGTCACATATTGACACACAGTCACGAGTTACACCACAGTTACATCCCTCGGTTCCTGTTTAAGTATGTAGTGTGAAATAGTGTCTACATAAAGTATGCATCCTGATTTCATTCAGATGCGTTAAACTCCACATCTGTGAACTTGTGTGCAGCGGGTTTGACCAGCTCTGAGCAATTCAACATCAAAGAGGAGGTACAGAAATCAATTTCTGTATGCACAAACTGGGAAAATAGAGTCAGTGTGCCTGTACAAGACAGACTTGAATACCAAGGTTAAGGTTGTCGTGGGAATTATAGGAAATCACTGACTGAAACAGAGGTAATTGAGGTAGGAGAGGTAAAATTATAGCACTACATTACAAAATAAGTCCGATTAATGAGATCCAGCAGTGTCAGGAAGTACTTGTCATGTTAAAATCTGCTTAGTGGAGGGTTGCAGGTTGAACCATGAGGCGCCAGAACACCGGCTTCATCCTCCACTACAATCTTCCTCATCTGCCTGGAGTGCCCTTGGCTCTCGTCCAGCATTAATTGTGTTTGGAGTCGAGTCTGAGCATCGTCTCCGAGCTAAAGAGGAGCACGGCAGTCTGCAGCCACTGAGACCAGACTTCTCTTTCTATCCCTCTCTTAGGTTTCTTTTTGTCTCTCTTATGTAATTAAGCAAATGTGGTTACCATGAAATGACTCCCTGAGCTCCCAAAATGGGAAGGAGGTGTTAATCGAGGAAAATGTACATAAGCCGCCTGTGGAGAAAGGGCTGCTGGGAAGAGGATTAACACATGAAGACAGAACTGTCAAGGCCATAACACCTCGTCTGCAGATGTTTTTTCTCCACAGGAGGAAGAACGGAAAGCGTCTTGTATCGTTTTTTTTTTTCTCTCTCACTCACACCTACGTGGTTGATACCTTTGACATCGCATCGGGAGGTTTTAAAGGCCATTCGAGAACGTCTGAGCTTTCTTTTAGGCTACACGGGGAGAAACGAAAGTGCCTACGTGGCAGTTAGTCTCGGAAACATTACAGCCCGAGGGAATGAGGCAACTGGTTCTTAAGTGCCATGCTCGAGGGGACTTGAAAGGAAGTGAAGCAACCAGCTTTGATGAAAAATGCAAGTAGCACCGACTCATTTCATTTTAGAAACTAGTGTTTCAGTTTAAATACAAGCGGCATTATTTCAGTTTAGCTTAATGTGAGTTTTGTTCTTCGGTAAACTGATGCCTTTGTGAGCTGGGACATCTCGTCCTCGTATGTCCTCCAGTTAATCCCTTTCCCTGCTGGGACACGCTGAATGTTTAGTGTTTGCATCTCACTGCACTGCTCTCGTTTCCCAGTGGATCAGGTGGGATTGCAGAACACCTCCCGGAGATTATACCTTTTTGCACAACCATATAAATGTGAACAGACACACACACACACACACGCTTAATACTGAGTAAGTCTCTGTCCCTAGCTACAACATCTCTGACCTATCAGGACGTAGATCAAGGGCCTCTGGTGGAATCATCCAATCCACTGGGTGTTTTTTGCTGCAAGGTGGGCCCCTCTGTGGCATTTGGAAGCTGGGCCTTTGGCTTTTTGTTATGTTCCTCATGCTGTTCCCATACACTGTATATAAAAGATGGGAGCAGTTTCCATGACGTCACAAATTCAGTTGTTAAGTCCTGCTTTGAAATCTTGAGTGTTTTGACTGTCGTTGTCTGAGTCGGGGATACTGCACTCATACTGTAACGACTTGTAAATCTTAAGACAGCTCTGTTTTACTCCCAATAGAGCCAACATTTACAAAATGAGCATCATGTTTTATTCAATAAGACTCGAGCCTAATGACTGAGACCGAAAACTCACCAGTAAAATGTTTACTGAGGTCAGAGATCAAGTGAGCAGAATGGTCGCTTCCCCACGGACCTCTATACAACCTCGCTCTGTTTGCATCCACAGGAGTCGCCCCCCTGCTGGCCATTAAGACGGATGCAGGTTTAAGGCACTTCTGCATAGGCTATCCAGAGGCTAAGACATTCTTTTACATACAGTCTACTGTTTTTATGGAACAGGTTTTATGGTGTGATGGGGCACATTGGTCCTGCTGGAGTAAGCTGCTCATAAAAATGGGGGAGGTCTGCCCGATCTGTCATGGTTGTCTAGAAGACCCCAGCTTGCATCCTGTTGAGACTTTGGTGTTTTGCACTATGTTTACTCTTTGGCAAAGGACAAGTTGGAAGAGACAGATTCTTCTTACTAATGCAATGACCTGGTGTGTCAGGGCATAGAGGCCCATGGACACCGTGTACACTGCAAACTAATTGCACTACCTGGAATGAGGCCTGGGATCAGGACCCAGAGTAAGGAGGTGATCAGTGCCATACATGTAGCGATCACGATGACCCTCACTGGGTCGTGAAGTCCCATTTTAAAGCCTCATTTTGAGCCACTGCCATATTAGTTAAATGCCAGGACTCAAAATAACAACATGATAAATGTTATTCGTGTCAATGATTTGAGTAGACCTGGACTTACACGCAGGGCGCAGGGTTCAAAGTTCAACAGGTTTATTTACAGAAATGGAGGAAACAGAATGCTACAGTCTGGCAATAATAACAGAGCAGAGATGGTGGAGGGGCAGGCTGAGCATTCGAGTCTTTGCACACCCACAGACACACACACACACACACACACACACACTTTTAATCCTTCGCTGTCGGGGAAGGGGTCCTCAGAATGGCAGGGGTCTGCAGATTTCCAACAAACTATGAACCACGCCACCGTGCTCGGCCCAATGCCCCGGCGATGATCGAGGGACCTCTCCAGCCTGCGGCCCATGGCCCCTTGCAAGCAGGTGAGTTAATTAGCAAACTGTTTCCAGGTGCACTCGCCAGGTGGGCGGAGAGGTACTGATGAGGAGGAACCACCTCTGAACCAAACGAGCAGAGTAAAGGCACACATGCTGATGGGGGAGGGAGAGCGAGAGAGCGCGCAAGAGGGAGAAACAGATAGGAAAAGGCAGCTCGGCACAGATGGACCCAGGGGAGCATGACGAGTCACCTGTTAATCCTTACTGTGCTTTAAATGAGAGCAGTAGCTGGAAAAGGGATCCATATGAAACACTGCAACAGAAAACAATTCTTAGAATTCATACTCGAGCTCACACAAAGGTCCATTAGCACGAGCAGTTCTGGAGCGTTCAATCAATCGTCTGCAGCAGATCTATCTCTTAAAGGACGTCCACAAAATGGAAGAGAAATGGAAGAGAAATGGAAACATGAACTTCGGTAACTTGTGAAGAACAGCTACTAATGGACTCTGTGGTGCGGTTTATCAGTTCATACACATCCCTGAATATTCTCTTTTGGGTCCATTAGGATGAAAGAGACACAAACGGGAACTACAGTGTAGCCTCCTCTGAAGGTAATAAAACGGGACACAGAAAACCGCAGACACACTCGTCCCACCAGACCGCCTGGATTTAGTTTCACGGGCGGGCAGATGCTGCGAAAATCTGACGGCTTCCTCCGGCGCTAATTTTACAATCAACACATGGCACGATGAAAAGTAACTGAATTTCTCTCTGTCTGGAAGAGAGAGGATTCAGACAGTGTAATCCTGCAGCATATAGCGTGTATGTTATACGAGACACTGCTGATTTAATCAGTGACCTCCACAGTGATTCACCTATTAATTCACTCTGGCAAAATGCTGCGTTATTATGTGTAGTTAGTTGATGTGAAAAGCACAGAGTTCTTCTAGAGAGACCTTTTTCTTTGTTTTTAAATCATTTTTTTCCCTGTGTTTTGCCCCCCACACACACACACTCACACATCCTGCACTTTCCATACAAATAAAATCAAAACAACAAAATGTTCCCTGTTTGTCTGAGGTCTCTGTAGCCACACAAACTAAAAGCTTTCTGACTTCTTGGACTCGAATGAAGTACTAATAATGGTGCTAATAAGTTGGCTTCTGCAGCAGAACAGCCTGTCCTCTTACAGTCCACCATTAGTCCCGACGCTAAAATGAAATAACAAACAAACCTTTAGCAGCATCTCTCGTCAGTTTTACTGGAAAAAAAAATTGAGAGAAAAAAAAAAAAGCAGGCTTGGGTCAAAATATCAGAGGCCAAAATCTGAACTAATGCTGGCTGTAAACAGAGTTTCAGAGGATGCCAAATGGACTGCAGCTGTGTGCATTCTTCTCTATTTAGAGACAAAGACGGAGATGTTCTACACCTCATGTCCAAACGGGATTTATGCCTCCCACCCTCATCATATTACTACACATCAGAAAGTTAGAATAATTCATAATATATCATACATAATATGTTTGTTACATGTATCAGAAGTTGAATGTATGGGACAGCAGTTAAACCTGCATTTGTTAGGGTGTACCCTGTCTCCAGCCCCCCGTGACTCTGATAAGGATAAGTGGAAGAGAACGGATGGATGTTTAATCCGTAAGAAAAAAACAAAACAAATCATAATCAAAGTGAGACTTCAATCCTCTCCGCATAAGTCTGACCCCGCCACCCCACCCCATGAGCAAGAGATCGGAGTAACAGTTCTCGCCTTCTCGACCCCAGAGTCAAACTGACAGCCGCGACATTTAGCCCCTCGCTGAAGCCTACATGGCTCTGGGGGGCGGAGCAAAGTGTGCCTGCATGAGAGGAGGTGGTTGCATGTCTCCTTTCTGATGAATGGGAGCAGCATACTGAACTTAGAGGAGGCATCACGTGACTATCGATCCCGTACCAATACCATCGCTGGTATTGGCACTATCAATATTTAGATGGCTCCGGCCACCCCTACAGTGCAAGGCAGCTTTGCAGACTCTGGCCTATAATCTGTGAAACTTTGATGAATATCAAGTTGTTTTGAGCCAGAAAGAACAAGGTGGAAGCTGCAATCAGTTTTTAGCAAAGTGACTTTTATATATTTATTTATAATATATATTAAAAATGTCCTTTTTGAGGACAGGTCTGACCAGGAGGGCAGCAGAAATTGCAGCAAATATAACATCACAGTGGCCAAAAATGACTGGATTGATCTTAATGTAGATACAATAATGCAGATTCATAAGGATACTGATAAAATATTTTCTTTATTTTATATATAAGCCCTATAAATCCTGTTGACTACAGTTTATTTACCAATAAAAAGCAAAAATCGTGCACATTAAAAAGACATAGAAACATGGTAAATCACTTTTTGGCATCGCCTCGTGCCAGCAGTGATCAGTGCTGCTGGTACTGCTGCGTGGCCACCACCTTCACGCGTTTTTTTTTCCCACATGAAAATATCACACTTTGAGAGATTTTTTTTGATGACCTGACAAAGAGACATTTTATGCCCCCAGTGCAGCATTTGGATCTGATCCAGCACAGAGGAGAGCAGCGGAGGCAGATGTCTCCGACTTGAAGCGGTCGACGCCGACGGGTCTTAAATAATCGTGTGACCGAGGGTGAAAAACACAAAGAAAGCGGCATGCAGGCACTGTGGAAAAGGTAAAGGTGTTTGGTTTTTGTAAAGACTTTTTCATAGTATATGATGCTTTTAAAATGTGTGATAAAAAGCTTTTTTTTTTTTGTGCATCAAAAAACATGATTTTTATAAAACCCTTTTTCCTTGTGAAAGTGTGTGACATTTTCATAAAACTTTTTCTTAAGCTTTGAAAATCAGCTTTTCTTACATGGAATTTTTATGAAAACTTTGTTCACTGTGTGTGGCATATGTTTGATTCTTTGCCCTTTGGGACATTGAAATCACGGAAATAAAATATTTAAACTTGTATTTGTGTACTGTTCTTTGTGACTATTGAATAAAAATCCCTTTAGAGTCGCGCATAACTTTGATCAGCACAGATGGCTGAGGAATGTTTGATGAAAATAAAATAATAAAAAAAAAGGTTTATTAACACTATAAAGTTTTTTGCCATCAACCCCATGTAACTGCAGGACCCTAACTTTCCCTAAATATATGTTTATTTTATCCTAAAATTGTAATTTTTTTTAAAATTGCAAGACAAAAGAGTTATGAGTGTTTCTACCTAGAACTCCCATAGGTGGACATTATTTGCATAAATTTATAATATAATGTATAAATATAAATGTTATCAAAAGTTCAAAGAATGCATGGATCTGTAAAAGATGGTTGTCGCAATGGTCATAGAAGTCTTATTTAATTCAAATATGTTTTATTTCTATACAGAAATCTGCTCTCTCTTTCTAGTCCCTGTCAGTACTCTAGCTGCAGCATTTTGGATCCGCTGAAGGCTTTTCAGGGAGCTTTTAGGACAGCCTGATGATAAAGAATTACAATAGTCCAGCCTTGTCGTGCTGAGGTGACCCTTCCATGTTAGTCATTTACAAGCCTCCGAGAGGTGATTTTATGTGACTTTGCTGAATTCCTGTCTGGAATAATGGTCGACTATGACCACGTACTTATACTTGGTGATTTCAATATTCATGTTTGTTGTCCTACGAGGCCATTGGTGAAGGAATTTCTTAACCTTATCGATTCTTTTAACCTGGTGCAGTGGGTAACCTGCCCAGTCCATGAATATGGTCACACACTGGACCTCGTCATTCCTCACAGCTTGTCTGTGATGGATCTAGTAATAGGTGGAAATATCAATTCTCATCATTTACCTGTTGTATTTAATGTTTCTTTACCAGGTGGCGAAGTCAAACCTCCTCTTCCTGCGTGCCGCCGACGAGTTTTTAACCCTTCTATTATTACTTATTTTTCTAAGGCTTTGGAGCAGCTTACTGGCATAGTTCCTGCGCGTCTCAAGCATGCTGTAATACAGCCACTGCTCAAGAAACCTGGCCTTGACCAGATGGTGTTAGCAAATTTTAGACCTGTTTCTAAGCTGCCATTTATCTCAAAATCTCAAATATTTATGATTTCATTCAGACTGCATTTTGTTGTCTCCAGTTAAATTTCCTGCTTCAGTGCACCTGTAATATTGTTACAGGGCAGCCACGTCTCTTTATTTGTGTTTGGCCTCAATTAAAAAAATTGCTGACTTTTTAACTAATTTCCTGATGTTTTGCTTCGACTTTTCATTTCTGAAAGATTTTTCTGATTTCATGCCCCCCACCCCCACCTGTACCACCCCATTAAAAAACCTACAGACGACCCTGGTGTTCACTGTTTCCAGTCTCTTTCCAGGTATTGATGAGATTTTTCCTCTAAAGAACGCTGTACATTTAAATTCACATACTGCTGTTACTTTAAAAGACATCTGTATTCTGCACGTTGCACGAGTTGCATTGAATAGAGCTGTAATTGTCATGTATAGTTTGCCTCAGAGGGCTCTTTGCTCGCAGTTTTAAATCTCCCTCCTCATCTTTAATATCTAACCCATCACCTCTACCTCCTCCTCTTCCTTCTGTGAATGTTGTGCATCATTGCTGGGAAACATATCTCATGTGTCCTTGCAGCTCTCAGCCCTCAGACTTTTCATTTCCATTTCCATGCGTCCAGTTGCCCTCTGGGGAAGGACCTGGTTATCTTTTAAAGCCGGCGTGGAGGACGAAACGCAAACCCACATACTTAGACGTGGACCTGCATTCACACCGTGAGGCTATTTCGCCACTTTTATCACACTTCTTTCATGATTTCTGTTCTGACCTTTCATTTTCAAGGCCAGCTGCACATTTACATTTATTCATAATATAACTGAACTGCACTGTCAACAGTGAATTAATCTGGGCCTAGGTGGACGCTCTTTCTGTCTCAACTTCCGGTGAATTCTGCAGTAAATGGACAATGAAGAATGGCATTTAAAAGTTTCATCTCTTTAGTGCAATTTGTATTGAGTTTATTTTATGAATGATGCTCAAAATTAAAGGTTATAGTCATTAAAGAAAAAAAGGGGTGCATTTTTTATCTAACATCAAACACCATCAAAAAAATTTCCCTCAATACAAACGTAAAGAAATCAAATTCTACATCAACTTCTTAAACCATCATTTCATTTTATTCTGTATTTCTGTACTAGTCTTTGAATAGGTGAACTTCCAGATTGTAAAGGTTTCCCAAAAATACTTTCCCTTGTAAACACACTCACAGGGTTTTGCAGAGTTGCAAGGTTGTGGGCCAGTGAGCATTATGTGTAACTTTGTACTTGTAACAAAGATGTTAAAAGCATTTTCTCCCTTGTGAATCATGTGCAAAATCCATCTCTCTTGGTTTGAACTTGCGCTACCTTACAGCATTCTTCACAATCACTGGTGAATTGCAAATAATTTGAAAGACGTCAGATTCTATTTAAAAAAAATAAATAAAAAATCAGCTCCAGAATTAAAGATGTTTATCCCTGGACACTTTTCCTGTTCATAAAAAACTATTAATGTTATCCTGTGATCAATTATAGTTACCTTGGTAATTAGTGCATCATCCATTTCACATAATACTCTGGATGCCCTTGATTATAAAATAAATCTGCATGCAGTTTAGAATGTGAGCAGAAATCTTGCAGGGGCCAGGGTCTGTGAATAAAAATGAAGGAATCTGCCATTGGTTTAAACAGGTGATGCATCCTAATTAAGACATAAAAGAGACCTCCTTGCACTCTAATGTGGAATCAGGCGAACACAAAAGAGGACAAGAGGAAATAGCGGCCTGTGTGCATGTTTGCTCAGCAGGGAAACTGTTAAATAAGTTGAAAGTTGAGCAGAATTAATACAAAGTAGTAGTGACTGCTTGAGAGTCTCACTGCGTCATATTCCAGTATGTGCAACTGTCTCCTGGGGCTTGATTTTTGTGTGTACATTCACATAAAGATGTCGTAGCTTAAAAATGGTACAAAGTGGCGCATAAAAATTCCAGAGAATGCAGGAAAATGAAGGGACGGATATTCAAAGCTTCCATGGGAGTATGGATCCTCAGACCCCCTGCATCATGCACACTCCGTTCATGGCAGGCTGCAGAAAGGTTATGATGTTAAAGACGTCCAGCACAAGCATATAAACAGATGGACCTCCCCCAGCAGTCTGAGCTCGTAGCAGCACAGCTAAGGGATGGTTCAGGGTCACCTGATCCAGCTCTATCTATAATCTTTATGAACAAAAGGGAAGGCTCTGCCTCTCAAAAAGAAAAAAGCCAGCTCTGGAGTTTGTGTTTTTAATAGCGCATGCCTCAATAAATTAGAGGAAATCAAACTAGTGACAAAAACACAGAAAATGATGAATAAAACATCTGACCTGAAGCCGAATGTTCGATCAGGTCGTCAGATCCATTTGTGTAGGTCAGGCGGATTTTAGCTCGGATCAATGTTTGCCGGAGCGTCTGAGAGCACACGGATCCTTTTGTTGACTCAAAAAAAAAACCTCCCTGCTTCTCGCTGGCTCTCTCTTTTCTGTGCCTTTCATCTTTCATCTGGGCTCTGAGTATTGATTGAGTGAGTAGGGAGTCATTGACATCAAACCTGACCACTGTCTTTTATTCATGCCAGTTTCAGTGAAACGAGGATTTACAGGTACTCCGCTCGTCAGGTTGCAAGGCTGCAACGCACAATATCCTTCAAAAAGAGCAGATTATCCATTTTTTTATATATATATCTATCAGCAAATGTGAAAAAGAGGTTTTACTGTCGGAGCCACCAATGGGCATTCTCAAAGAATGAAATTTCAACTATAGTGAATGAGGTTTTTGAGCTCCGGTCCTCGACTAGATCAGTTACTGAATCTTCTTAAGGGTGCCCTTGACTAGGGCATTTAATCAGTATCAGGCAGCAGGCTGGGCTCAAACAGCAGCAGTAAACTTGACCATTCATCCTACTTTGAGCATTTTTATACACCAGATTTGTTTCATTTTTACCTCTGGTGCTGTTTAACAGTCAAAGCCCAAGATTATGTCAATACATGATGGGTACGGCTTCACAGTAAGAGGACCCCGGTGTCCCCTGTGCCTGTGCTGGTTCTCTCTGGGAGCTCCAGTTTCATCTGCTATAGTAAAAACAAAGTACTAGGTTAATGCTGGACAAATTCTGAGAAAACATGAAAGCACGGATCCATCCTGCCTTGTATTAACGGTTCAGGATCATCGGGTTTTCTTAGTTTTAGACACGCCTCCTTTTGTAATCCATAGTTACCTCGCCTACCAATTTCTGGAGTTGGTGGGTTTCTTTACCGTTGTGAGATAGGAACAATATTCACATATTTGCGTCTAACCTTATGAGGATAAGTCAGAATCCTCTAAAAAGGATTAGGGTGCAACGCGACCACAAGTTCTGCTTGTTCACGACCGAAGGAGGACTCCAGATCTAATGATCGAGACTGCTGAACATTATTTATGAAGGAGTTTGGCAACATTTGGTGGTATTCATTGCAGCGTAGTATTGGCACATAGAAAATTTGGGGTGGGTGAGGTATGCGCATTACTGAGTCCCCACCCCGTGTGCCCCGTGAAGCAGTTTGTCCACATGTTATTAAGTCATCATGTTAGATGTTCCCATGTTTAGTTACTTCCTGTTTTATTTTGATATTCTCTTGCTTTAGTTTTGCTTCCCTTGTCTTGATTTCCCTGATTGGTTTCAGCTGTGTATCCTGGTGTTTCATTAATTACCTCTGTGTGTATTTAAACCCTCAGTTTGTGTTAGTCCTTTGTTGTGTCACACTGTTTGTCTGCCGGTGAGTTTTCCCTTGTGCATCACCTGTTTGAATTTGGACTTTTGTTTTTTGCTGCCTGTTTGATTTCAGTTTTTTAATTTATTTATTAATTTATTTATTTTGTATTAACTCCATCTTATGAGTTTGCATTTGGGTTCAGAAATGTACACAGTCCATCACATTGACAGGTGGATGTGCAGCTGACAAATCTGCAGCAACTGTGCGATGCTGCCGTGTCAACATGGACCAAAATCTCAGCAATGTTCTCAGCAACTTGTTGAATCTGTGCCACGAAAAATTAAGGCAGTTCCAACCTGGTACTAGCAAAATGCATCTAAAGACGTGGCCACTGAATGTGTAAAAGCAATTGTCACAGGTCGTACGATGCATTGACATCAGTGTTAACAAATAAAGCAAAAACACTGCCATTTTAAAGTTCCCTGAAAAGGTAGTTCAAAGCACTAATTGATCTGCCGAGATCAATTAGTGCGAGAGAAAACCGAGACGAGGCGAACAATGCCGAGCAAACGTACGATAAATCGCCTCAGCTAAGAGCATCGGCTTAATCCAGAATGTAAGGCGAGCATCCAAGGTCACCCCCGAACCAAAGCTGTTCCCCAGTCAGCGACCCTGACTCAGACACCCTTCTCCAGATGTTTGCTTTGACGTTCTATCAACTTGATGAATTTGCGTGCGTGCGTCTTCATTAGGCTCTGGGGTTAAACTCTAACCAATCAAATCGCTCCGCTAATTGTGAGCCTTATTGGAGGATTGATTATAATTAGAGCTGCTTGATGGGAAGTTATTATCCGTCAATTATGCAAGAGATAACGGAATAAGAAAGATGAAACAGCGCTCATCGTTATTCCCCCGCTGATGATTTGTTTGGAGCAGAGGATGACAGAGACTCCAGGCTGGCCTCAATCTGTCTTCGAGAAGAAATACATTTGAATATTAAATTTTTTTTTTTTTAAAGAGCTCCTTCTCTCTGGGGAGGGTTGCCTTAACAATGTGCGCTTTTAAACCATCTTTCATACAGTGGCTTACAGTTACACCGAGAGATGCCAAGAAACGCAAGTCTTTTCTGCCAAACTCTCATTGTTTGCGCGCCTTTCAATGTTTATTCAACACTTTTATGAAAAGTTCTCACTACTTAAGGTACACACGTGTGTTTGTGTGCTTCTTTAGTCATTTACATAATGTAGAAAACAGATGAATAACCTTGCTCCGCCAGTTAATAATAAAGAATAACCCCTTCCACCGTGGTTATGTATTTAAAGCAGAATTCATAGCAGAGAGCGCTTCCCTGAAGAAGGATTAGGGGTTAAAATGAGATGTTTTGGATTTAATAAAGAAAGAGCGACATTGTTCACTAGAAGCCCGAGGGGCTTCACGCTTACCTGTACTCTGCCAGCGGCTCTTCTGACAAAACAAAATAAGTGAGAGCAGAAAGTGGCAGAAAGTCAAAAAACAAACAAACAAAAAAAAACTTTCTCCATTTACAGGTTTCAAAATCACAGCAGAGAAAAAAAACCCAACAACCCTCAGTTGAACATCTCGGTGATCGTAGATGCATTCAACCCCCAAACAAGTGTCACATACTTCGTTTGAAAGGGACAGAAGAATGGAAAGAATTCCTTTAAACATTTAGACCTTCAGAAAGTGGCAGGCATGGACTTTAAAGGAATTTAATTGCTGCTAAATTCACAGTATGTATACAACTGCAGAAAAATTTGGTTACTTAGAAGAGTCCTTGAATGTTTTCAGGTATGGTGATGCTTTGCTGCTGTTGGCCACAATATGTTTTAGCAGCTTTGGTCAATGATCACCTGGCGCTTCTATCGGCTGGATCCTCTATGATCGATCAGGATAGCTTATCCGCCTGGGTTTCTTATCCTCTGCTGCCAGTGGCTGGATCCTCATCTGGGGTCCTCAGCGATGCCCTCCTGGATCCACCAGACCATGGAGGAGGAGAGGGAAAACCGGTGTCCTGGAAGCTTGGACTAGCTGGTGCACATGACTTGGGTTTATGAGGCTTAGGAGTGTTCATCCAGAAGTTGCAGAAATCAAGAGTCATCAGACCAGGCAACATTTTTTCCGGCCTTCTGTTCATTTTTGGTGAGAACGTTTAAACTGTAGCCTCAGTTTCCTGTTCTTAGCCGACTAGTGTGACGCGCGGTGTGGTCTTCTGCTGCTGTGCATTCAGAGATGCTCTTCTGCATTAATCTTCCTACTAGCGGACATCTCCACTTTGGTCTCATCTGTCCAAAGGACACTGTTCCAGGAGTCTTGTGGTTTCTTCGGGTGCAGCTATGCAAATCTAAGCCATGCTGCCATATTCTTTTTAGAGAGAAGAGGCTTTATTCTGAAAACCCTTCCAAACAAGCCATATTTGTTAAGTCCTTTTCTAATTGTGCTGTCATCAACTTTAATATTTAACATGCTAACTGAGGCCTGTAGAGATGTAGCTCTTGAGTTTTTGGGTTTTTTTGCAGTGTCTCTGAGCATTGCACAGTCTGAGCTTGAGAATCTGCCGGGACGTCCATTCCTGGGAAGATTGTAGCTTTGTGTTAACACACACCTGAATGTGCCAGACCACCAAACTGCCCAAACCTCTGATTTTGTACAGAGGTTACCTACAGTAACGCCACTGGATTCCAGTTAAATTAAGAATTCATTTTAAATTCCTCCTTCAAGGCCACACACAACCTCACCCCTCCTCATCTATCCAGTCTCCTTCACATCTCCTCCTCCTCCTGCTTCCTCCGTTCTTCCTTTTCCATCCACCTCACTCCGCGCCTCAGCACCTTGGGGAGCAGAGCTTTTTTCCAGTCTGCTTCCCAACTATGGAACTCTGTCCCACCCGACATCTGCAATATAAACTCTATTCCTGCCTTCCAATCACAACTCAAAACTCACCTGTTCAGGATGGTCTACTCGCTTTCCCTCCTTTGGCCGTTTCTTATTCTGTGCTTTATTGTATTCTCTATGACTGGTTTTGTTCTTGCTGCTGTAAAGTTTCCTTGGGTATCTTGAAAAGCACTTAGAAATAAAATGTATTATTATTATTAATAGAGGTGGTCACACTAACTGATGATCAGTTACTCAAGTGCATTTGAAAGTAGCTGGCTGCTACTTTCCCTCTTAATTCCTGTGGAAACAGTAAAGGTGGGCTTAGTTATTCACAGGACTGTGCACAGGTAGGAAGTCAGCGAGCCATACTAACCAGGTGAGGAGCGTACACAGAATAAAAGATGGACATTCTGAGGCTTCAACTGCCATGTTAGATTTCTGTATCCAGAGGTGATGAATGCTAGAATTTCACTCACCAAAACCGATAAACAGACCTCTTTGGTGGGTTGTACAACACAACAAGTCAAAAATGTTTTTTAGATCATTCCATTACAGGGATTTAGCCAGTGGTTGATCAACCCGGCGCTGTGCCATGCTGAGAATGTCACCGGTTTCGCTATAGGAATTGTTCGCTATCAGAGCAACTAGCAAGCGGGCACAAACCCTGTGCACCCCACCCTGTCACAGATGCCAGACTGTTTTTTGTTTTTTTTGTCTCACTAGATAACTCCACTATAGTATTATTTCACCGTAATTTGCAATCTACCACCGGGCGCGGCCAATTTCGTTCACGGTGTGCACGCGCGATCTTGCGATTGTCCTGATTTTGCAGGGCTACAGAAAGCAAAGTGGCGACCAGCATGAATGAGAAGGGGAAGAAGAGGACAAAGGGAGCTCAAAGGACAATTTCGGGGTTCCTATTAAACATAAAATCCCAGGAGCCGTGAGCGGCCTTAGTGAAGAAGGTCAAGTCGACACAACCTGCAAAGTTTGTGATTACCGCTTAGAGTTGAGAAGCGAGTTCTGGTCGCGTAATGTAGACCGAACACAGAAGGCTAATTCAGGCCTAACTGTTCACCATCACTCACTTAGCAAGCAGGTGTGGCATTTGGCATTTAACTCATTAGCATTAGTAAACTAATTAGCATTAGCTTGCTAACGGCACCAACACTAAGGGAAAGGGTGTGCTCTGTCTGAGCGAACTAAACCGTGCTAACACTGACGCATCAACAAATCGATGATACTAATGAAGGCAAAGCTTGACTATTACACATGAAAACTGACAAACACAGGAAGAGAAACTGACAGGACGGCAACATGAGCAGGAAATACAAAATAAAACAGGAAACTGTTATCCTTGTACCTTACTTATATTTTTCTTGAGGCAGTTAGGATTAAGATATTAGGACACACTGACTTAAAGTGGCCCCAAGTGAACTTCACACCTATTTCTGTGTTATTTGCTAGCAAAAAAATGAAGGTAAAAATCAATTTCTCTTACAGCTCAGACCAAAACGAGCCCCTCAGAAGGAAAGCGAGCCGTGCTTCTGGTTCTGCAGCCCTGTTTTTAAGCACGCAGCAGCTCCCCGACCGTGCAGCAGGTGAAGGCAGGCATGCAAACATGAGAAAGCCACAGCGTGAAATCGCCTGTGGTCGACTTAATACGCTGCAAAATATGGCGATAAGCACGGAGCATTCACAGCGAGCCGGTGGGCCGGGCTGATTACGCCCTCCAGACCACAAGAGAACAACGCCGGCGGATAAAATCTGCACTTCAGCTGCAAACACACACAGTGGGAGCAGATAGAAACGCCGCATGACTGCCTCACAGGGGCATTATTAGAGCACTGGCTTTTTAATTATTTTAATAACAAGCTTCTTTAACAGAATCCCCGCGCCTGTCTGTGGCTCAGATGTGACTCCACTGGATGAAACACTGTCAGGGAGCATCTCGTCACAGAGGTCATCGGTTATAGCAGCAGTGTGCACTGATCCAGTGTGACGGCTGAAATAAGGTGAGAGGAAAACTGCTCGGCCCAATGGAGGAAACACACCTCAGGATGTTTGCACACATTCCCTGTTGGCTGTCCCGTGTGTGTTTGTGGAAATATCGCTGTGGGATTCCTCCCCTCTGGTCAACCTTATTACTGAGAGCGAAAACACTTCACTGGGGGAGAGGTGAGGAGTGTGCTCTTGCGATTTTGTCTTTGTGAGGTCCGGCATGAGCGTTAGGCTTTTTGTGTCAGTGTAGGGCTCATGAATCGGTTTGATCGAAGTTAAATTTAGATTAATTTCAGGATCTGGATTGAGTTTAGGTTTATATATGTGTTAAATATCTAAATTCTGTGATTTGTTTTGTCTTTAGTGCTTTATATGTAGTTTCCATTTATTGCTGTTTTGCCATCGTGTGTGGGTTTGAACTGTGGTAATGTTTTTGCAAGAGAAAAAAAAGAGAGAACAGTGTGTCTTCTGCTGCTATAAAAGGCTGGATAATATTTATATATCCTGCTATACCACTGTGCAAACAACATATTCAGAGTGAATCCTGCACATATTCAGTATGTTTACGCTTTAAAAGGAAAGAAATAGCCTTTTTTTCAGCAACTAAATTCCTCAAAAAGATAAATCATTAGTCATGTAGGCAAACGGTATGTAGAGAAACAGGTTATTTCTCTGACAGCAGAAATGTAGATGAAAGCTTTTTTACATTTCTTACATTTTGAAGTCTGAAAATAATTTTAATTGAATCTGAATATAAACGTACTCCAAGATATTTTCTTTTCTGATATTAAGACACGAGCATAGATGGGTGTCTAAGTGAAGCTTTACCGTTTGTGGAACAAGCCTTGATTCTTAGTTTGCTTGTTGTGTTTGGTTGTTGTGTTATACTGTGGTTTCTGTTGTTCCAGAGTTCCTGGTGTTATCCATAGTGCTTCCTGTATTTATTCATGGACTTTGCTGTTTTGCCGTCCTGTGGACTTCAGTTAGCCTTCAATCAAAGTTATGCTCTTATTCGATCGCTGCCTGCTTTCGAGTCAGCAGCTGGGGGTCCTCGCTCATCACTAAGGCCCCTGTCACACTGACACAAAGAATCCCGCGGAGGGCTGCGGACAAGCGAATACACGGTGGATGGGAAATGGAAACAACCGATAGCGTGCACATTGCGTGTACCGCACGAGCACCTCGGGACCTGATGGCGAACACGTGTGTTGCGGATGGCGGTGGTTTGCTGCGTTGGTAAGATGTACTGACCTTGGATGTGGCGGAGTGAGCACGACATCCGCTGCTCATCCGTGTGAAAAATCATTTCGGATGGTCACAGAAAGTCAGGGAAGGGCTACCCAAGGTATTTTCACCATCTTTCTGAAGCCTGCATTATCCAGCACCTTCAGCCTGACTGTGGAGGACTGCGGACTGTTAGCGGACTGAATGCGTGCATTGCAGAGCCGTCACATGCTTTGCAGGCTGATTGCAGACTCAACAAGTGATTGTCACGTGCACTCCTGTCTGCAACTGTCCGCCATATCTGCATTAGGGCGGTACCTAATTTTTGAAAGCTCGTTCTGCAGGCACGTCAGACGTCTGCGGAGCATTGCGGACAATTTCCGCATTCTTGTTGAGTCTGTGTGACGGGAGTATAAAATATGACAAAATATGGATAATGGTAGAAGAAAGAAATAAAAAAATAAGACCCACAGAACCAAAGAGATGTAAAACAACAAAAAGAGATGCAAAAAAAATGGCACAGAGATACAAAACCATAATGCAAAAACTGGCCACAAAGGGATGCAAAACTGCAAAAACGAGGCAGAAAACTAAATCTGATGGCCAGCGACCTCAGAGAGGCTCAAGAAGGTAAAACGGTGATGGCAAATAACCACAAACAGAATGACTGCAAAGGCTTCAAATGGGACACAACCAAGACACAAAATAACACAAATGACCTCAAATGGACTACACAAAGATACAAACTGATTGCAAGCAATGAAAATGCCCACAGTGAAATGAAGTCTTTCAGTATGTGCGTCTTTGTCCTCGGTATGTTTACCCGTGCACCCAGTGACCTGCTGTTTTATAATCCGTCCATGGCTACAAGTGCACTGTAAGTTTGTCAAAGTTCCTGCCACCAGTCGTCACATTGACGGGATGTCATCTATCCCGTGCCCGGGGTGGCTGCTGTCCTAAAGCCTTTAAATTTAATCTGACACTCTTTCTGAACATCCAGCATTTGTCGTCCTTCCTTCTGCCTGCAGGTTGTTGTTGGCAGGACCACATGATGCACCCACAGGAGCTCCTTAAAACCGAAAAGGATTCAAGATTAGTGGAAGTTTGCGCTGCTTTGAGACCTTAAAGGATGCATAACACTCCTTTTTATGTACAGTTTCTCTAAAAATTGATATATAGATGTCCACATTTGGCATCTGCAGTTATATTCCTCTGATTCCAGCAGGCTTCAACCTTGAGCTGCAGCCAAAAGCCAGACAGGCGCCCCCCACACACACACACACAAAACACCGCTGGTCTGAGGCCAGCTTCCAGCACTCCCTGTTTGTGCCAGCGCTGTCATCGCAGCTCCAAACACGCTGCTTGATAGCGCCGGAGAGAGACAGAGGGAGCTGCTGCCAACACGGTATCTGATCTAACTATCGCTTCATGCTATTAAACCACAGTGATCGTCTTATGTAGAAAGCTGGCACGGCTCTTGGAGGGAAGGTTGGGGGAGGGCATGTAAGTCATTGGGTTATTTGATTAGGCTCCGCCCCATCACAGATGCTTCATTGATTTAGCCCTGCAGCACCTCCAGAAGGCTCAGCAGTGATTTTTATTATTACAGTTAATAGTCTGTGACACTTTTATACATGACTCTGTCTGTTTGGCTCCATTTCACAGTCTTTGAAAGCAAAAAGACTTTTGATGACCTTTAAGATTGGATTTAGTTTAATTAATGCAGCATGCTGAAATTCAAACAGTCTCCCTTTCAGCGACGACTGAAACTGTAGCATAATGTGATATATGTTGAGGAGCCATTCAAACTCATAAAACACTGAGATAATAGGGATAAAAAGGCTGTTTAATTTGATGGGTGTAATAATTTCAGCCCTTTGAAGAGGCTTTCAGAAATGCAGATCTCCTAAACAGAAATCAAACCAAATCGACCAAAGTTCTCACATGCGGCCCAAATTTTCTGCTTTTGTCCTAAAATCTTATATTTTTAGCTTGTTTAAGTGTTCAGTTATATTCACTTAATGTTTCTTCTCCTTTAACATAATAACTGA
Source organism: Pterophyllum scalare (assembly GCA_024447675.2). Taxonomy (NCBI): domain Eukaryota; kingdom Metazoa; phylum Chordata; class Actinopteri; order Cichliformes; family Cichlidae; genus Pterophyllum; species Pterophyllum scalare. Next base: position 64,678 of record JAMQGT020003889.1, read on the forward strand.
TGGGTCAGGTTTAAAAATCTGTTTATAACTTCTTTGTTTGGACTTGTTCAGTTTGGTTCTGGTTTAGATAATGGGAGAACATTTTGCATTTCATTTTTATGATTTCTGTTTTCATCTCTTTCTATCAGCCAATCAGATGTCAGCAGCTCAGTGCGTTTAGGTCAAGATGAGCTGCTCAAGTCCAAAGTGAGCATCAAAATCGAAGGAAGGTGATTTAAGGGACTCTGAATGTGGCGTGGGTGTTGGTTTGCAGGAACTGCTGATCTACTGGGATTTTCCCTTGCAACCATCTCTAGAGCTCACAGAGAATGGTCTGAAAATGTCTTGTTGATGTCAGAGGTCAGAGGAGAATGGCCAGACTGCTTCAAACTGAGAGGAAGGCAACAGTAACTCGGATAACCACTCTTTGCAACCAAGGTATGCAGAAGAGCATCTCTGCACAGCAGGAGGAGCAGAAGACCACACCGGAGTCAGCTAAGACAAAAGTGGCACCAGGCTACTGAGGCTACAGTGAACACAGGCTCACCAAACCTGGAAAAAATAAGATTGAAAGCTCTCAGTTTCTGCTGTGACATTTGGATGGCAGGGTCAGAATTTGGTGTAAACAACATGAAAGCATTGATGGTGGTGTAATGGTGTGGGGACTGGGCCTCTTAGTACCAACTCAGCCTGCCTGAGTATTGTTGCTGACCATGTCCTTTATGACCACAGTGCACCCATCTCCTGATGGCTGCTTCCAGCAGGACAATGCACAATGTTACAAAGTTCAGATCATCTCAAACTGGTTTCTTGAACATGACAATGAGTTCACTATACTCCAATGGCCTCCATAAGAAGTGTCGGTGAAGGGATCAGAGTGCATCTGACAGGGTGTGGGGGTACATGACGCGAAGAAGGCTGAAAAACCGCTCTCTTGATTCATTTGGAATAAAACAGTGACACCGAAAGCTGACGCAGGCGACAGCTTTTTTTTTCCTCCTCTTGTTTTGTTTTCTCCCCCTCAAATGACATGTGCAAGCATGAGCTCGTGGCATGTTGCGTGTGCAGAGCGAGAAAGTCAAACAAACGGCATCAGCAGTCACTCCCAGCTCATTCGTGGTGTGAACATGAAGGAGATTTCTAATCAGTTTAAAGAGCCTCTCAAGTAATAAATCAACTGTACCACCTAACGCTGATCCCTGGACTGGAATACAAACTATTCTCTCACAAGCTGAGAATCCAGCCTGCCTTTTCTCCTATTATTATTATTCTTAGATTTTCTGCCTAGTAGATCTTCTACCACCTGCTTTCGACTCTCTTACTGCTTTTATCTGCATGAAACCTTGATTTACGATACAATGCGGTATAATTTATTCAGTTTTCCTGCTGCAGCACTATTAAAGTTGAATCGTATCAATATTTGCGAGTTCCTGAATGCTGAACAGCAGAGATACAGATGTTTAGCTGCTGATGTTGAGCTGCACGTTCAGTTTAAGTGCAGACAAAGGCTGTAATCTAGTTTGAACACAGTGTACTCTCTCGAGGGGCGGGTGATGCTAATCATATTTGTGTGTCTGTGTGTGTGCCCTGTTCACCTTCTCCCAACTCTTTCTATCTGTGGTGGGTTCACGTCGGGGTAAAACACACACACACACACACACACACACAGTGAGATTGAAGCAGAGTGAGGCTGACAGCTTTGAAGCCTCGCTTGTGTACCAACAGCGTCCTGGAGCACCGGTGACCTCGAGAGGTTTCTGTAGCATTTTTAGGCCCTGTCCTCACCGTGACCGGAGGAAAGACCACATTTCCCATCCGCCCCTGTGAGTTATTTAACACATACGCTGTATTAAAAAGATAGTTCATATTTCAGATCTAAGTGTGGGAGTGCCTTAAATCTGCAATCACCTTCAGGTTCAGCAGGGGCGACTGCCAAAAAGAAGCCAGATTGTATAGAAGTCTATGGGGAAATCACCCTACTTCTCCCTTGATCTGTGACCTTAGTAAATAATTTCCTGGTCAGATGATGGTCTCAGTAGCTAGGCTCATATATTATTTATTATAACATGATGTTAATTTTATAAGTCATGATCCCTATGAGAGTTAAAAGCAGGGTATGCTTTCCTGGAAAATATGGCTGAAACACAGGTATTTCTCTCCAGGCAAATTCCATTTAGATCTATTTCCATGGTGCGGGTAAACGTACCTGTCTAGACTGTCACACATTATACAGCATTATGTGAGTGGACACATTTGTAAGGATAGGATTAGCAAGTATTTTGGCTAGCCAATTTTTTTTTTGCATTGATATTGTGTATTTCTATGTCTGCTTCTAAAGGCATGTCATGTTATTTTCTCAGTTTTACCCTAATTTGGCTGGCCCAAGTAAACGAGCAAACTCAAAGCCTCTTGTCAGTGTGGTCATTTAGAAGAGGAATTTGATCTTTATGGTGCTGGTCGTGGAGGCGCCTCAGTGCCTCAACCGGGGAGATGTGGGTAGGATGTATCACTGATGACATTTTCAAAATAAAAGCATGCAAACAATGTACAAAGGTGTAAAGGACAAAACAAGGTTTACAAAAAAAATAATATACTAAAATTACTTCCACCGTGTGCCAACTTTCAGCAACCACTTGCCAACCATTTTCCCCTTGTGACCAATGGTTGCTAGATGGTTGCCAACTGGTCTCTTAGGCCTGTGCGACTGAGGCCTCCTGTCATAAGGGAAAATGTTTTATTTTGTTCTGATGGATAAAAGGAGAATACAAAAACACAACCGCAACATAGGAGGCATCACTGTTACAGACACTGCACACATCAACATCAAAGAGCTCCAATATCTACAGCAGCAATGTCACCAACATCCAAAACACCACGATGTACAAGCGACTCAAACCTCATACCACCTGGATTTGATCACCAGAAGTTCACCACAAAACGTAATACCCTGTACCTAAGGTCACCATGGAGACGGTGTGACATCACTCAGGACTCACAAAGCTGCAGATTATCATAGGAAGCAAAGGTCTTGCGATCAGGAGTTATGTATTATGGCTTAACCTAACAAAAGATACTCATTTGTTCCATAACCAGACCACAGTCCTTTAAAGTGGCTCAAATGTTAAAAGTTATTGTCCCTCCATCCGTCCATCAATCCATCCGTCCATCCATCCATGCGTTCGTCAATCCATCCGTCCATTCGTTCGTCCATCCGTGTGTTCGTCCATCCATTCGTTCATCCATCCGTGTATCCATCCATCCGTTCATCCATCCGTGTGTCCGTCCGTCCGTCCATCCATCCGTCCATCCATCCATCCATCCATCCATCCATCCATCCATCCACTTGCTTTAAAAAAGTGCAGCTGAACAACACAGATTATTTTTATTAAGCCACAAAAAGCCTAAAAAGGAGCAACACAAAACATCAGTGACATTAAAAAAAACCTTGGATGCATGAATACAATCAGGCAGACCGAGTCAACAAATCTACTGCCTCTCAGCGGCTGCAGGAAAACTCGAGGCGCAGAGTGGTTTATTATTAAAACTCTGAGCTGAGACCTCCGAGGACACTTGAGGAGCAACTTTGTGGTTTTTGTTTTTGTAGAATTGATCAACTGACCTCAAAGTTGTTTTTTTTTCCTATGACACACAAAATCAAATCTTTCTCCAACTGCCCCTTGAAGGTAAGAAATGAGCCAATGAGATTCATTGTTTACAAATCACACATTCCTGCAGGATTTCTTCCCTGGGCCATGTAGGGTGAGGAGAAATTTGTATTAAAATAAATCAAAACTTTGGAGGAATCTTGGAGGAATTCTTCAATGGATGTTTTAATAAAACCCCGATTTAACCTTTCGACCCTCCGTCACCCGCTCCCTTCGGAACCAGTTCGCACATGTTAAACTTGGTGACAGACGTTGCTGTGAAAGCTCGTGCCAAAGAGCAGCGGATTGGCTCGTGGTGATGTAATATACCTGATGAATGCATCCGACTCCTCCTCCTCTTCCTCCTCGTCCAGGCAGAGGGCCAAGCAGCATGAGCTCATTCGTCCTTGGGAGAAAAAAAAAAAAAGGGTGGGAGGGGGGCATCTTTCATTCCTAAGTACCTCTTTGACAAATGAAATGGGACTCAGACTTTTTTTTTAATAACACTTGAGAGAATAAAAGCAGCGCTCTGTTAAAGCACATTTATATCTTAACTTCTTGGTTTAGTGAGGCCAATATTTAAAGCAACAGGAGTGGGAAACGTCTGTTTTTCATGAGCATAACGATGCATCAAATTATGCTCTATGATGATGCCTGCTATACATAACTGTTCGTCTCTAAATGATCTTTAACTCCACGAAATTGATGTAAAATAAAATATTAAATTGTGCAATGTGCCTGATTTCTTCAAGATCACATTCAAATTAATCTGCTCCGTGAAGAAGATGAATCGTCGCCCTGTATTGGCAGCTCTTTCCACCCTTTTCAAAAGCTAGATGTTCAGTATGAACCCAAATAATCATAGGGAATTTATAATAAGACTATACCAAAAAGAATTTGGACAAATCACACAAGAAAGACTTTTTCAATGCAAACCAGCAGCTATAATTTCCCCTAACGTGATACTGCTAATGAATTCATCCAGTTAGCCCAAGAGAGCGTCTGAGCTGCAGAGGCACGTTACTTTGTCTAGCACTGCCCTCTGGTGGTCGAACACTTCAAATGCACTAAAGCGCCACAGCACAGCAGACTCTTGCACACCCACTGCAATAAACAAGATTATTATATTACACAACGCAAAAAAAAAATTAAAAATTGACAGCACATACTAGTAGTATACGTAAAGGTCACGGTGCAAGTTTTCTTAATTTATGGAGCAATACATGTTTATTTTAAAACTGCTCACTGAGGACCGAGAGTCTGACCGCGGGGGAATACTGGCACCTGGTGGCCAAATGAAAGGTTACACGCAGATGAAGCTGAGGCCACTTCGAAGGCAGTTCTGGGGAGTCTAGGTAGATTTCTGCCAAGGGTATCTATGGTCTTGCAGAACTTCTCCAGCAATGAAGAAGTTGAAGTTTAAGGAAATTAATAATGCTTTGAATTATATAAAAAATGTATTTTGCAGGCAGAAGAGGCAGCAGCATTCCTGATGTGCTCGATGTTGAAGATTGAGCTACCAAGCACCTCAGAGGTTCATGGATGTAGTGAAGGAGGACATGCAGACGGCAGTGGCGGAGCCGGGGTCGGGGTGGGGGGAGGAACTTTGTGTGTTGAAAACTGAAAGAACAAATGATCCTTCATAGCACTCTCAGTAAAATGCTTAGCCTCCCCCCTTAGCACCTGCAGAAAAATATTTCTGGAGCCACCACTGGCAGAGATGTCACAAAAACACATCATGTGTTCCAATTTCTTTAGCTGAATCTATGAAAAATGCCCAAAATCAGACAGTTTGACAGACATAAAATAGTATTTTTGCACCAACAAGGTGATTCATAAAAAAGCTGTTAGCTGAAAACTTGGCATAGTTCATAACTGTAGAAAAATATGACCTAAAATACAGTTTTCGTCCTTTTAATGAAGGTTGTTTTGGTTTTACAGAGGAGCCTGTTTACTGAGGATAAGTAGACTGGGAGTCCTTTATAATGTTCATTAGCTAATTAGCTAGTTTTCTATTGTCAACAGGAGCAATGCTAATTTTACGATTAATGCTAAGCTAGCTATATTTATATATATATATATATATATCTGGTTAGCCTGGCCTGAAAATGTACGGAAGCCGAGAGCGGCCGTGGTACGTATAAACTTTTTTCTGACGGTTTTCTCGAGATAACAAGTTATTTATCTCGTTATCACGCAATGACAATTACAATTACAAAGTTTGTTTTCTCGAGATAACGAGTTATCTCGAAAACAAACTTTGTTTTCTCGAAATAACGAGTTAATTTACCAATGGTTTTCTCGAGATCATGAGATGATTATCTTTTCTTGAATGCTCATGATCAGTTTCTCAGTGTTCTTAAAACCCTTCCAAGTACCTTTCAACTTGAGTCCGTTCTTGGAAAGGTGATCTCGAGAAAACCATCGGTAAATTAACTCGATATCTCGAGAAAACGAACTTTGTTTTCTTGAGAAGACAAATTTCACATGTAATATGAATGAATTCTTTAACATTCATAGTAATTTTTTAGTTTTACTCCATTTATTTGTTTCTCTGAAAACACAAGTGCTAATATTACTGTTGGTAGTAGGTATAAACAGGGGACACAGACTGTTACAGATTAGTAATCCTGTTTAAATATTATAAACTCACCTGACTTTATTAGGTACATCCTGGGTACTGGGTTTGGAGTAGTAGTCAGGCCATTCTCCTCTGACCAACGAGGCATTTTCTCACTGGACACTTTCTCTTTTTCAGACCATTCTCTGTAAACCCCAGAGTTGGTTGTGTGAAAATCCCAGTAGATCAACAGTTTCTGAAATACTCAGACCAACAACCGTGCCACATTCAAAGTCACTTACATCATCGTTTTCCTTCATTCTGATGCTCAGTGAGTGCACTGAGTTGTTGCCATGTGATTGGCTGATTTGATATTTATGTTAACGAGCAGGTGAGCATGTGTACCTAATAAAATTGCTGGCGAGTCAAATGCAAATGTAGAATTAGACTTCATGAGGGAAAAACTGTAATCAATTACAGACTAATGAATTATGAGGCAATTTTAATGATATTGAAATAAGATTTTAGTCTTCTAGCTGTAAATAGATGTTTAACTCTTTCTAAATGTCGGATACTAAAGGTTACCCTTGCAGAGATATTTTTCAGTGGTTGGATGTTTGAGCCTCTTCTGTAACTTAAGCTTCAGTAGAAAGATGTTGCGTGGGGATCATGAGAGGGACAGTGATTGATGGGGAACTGATTGAGCTTCTCATGTGGAAGCTGAACTCTCGCTCCTCTTTTACAGCAGTATTGTGGTGAACTCCAGTGTGCTGCTGCCTCATGTTACAAGACATCTTCAGATCCACAGATTGACCTTTAACAGGTGAGTCTCAGAGCTGCTGATGCGTTCTTACCTTTTTTAAAGTTATAAGAAATACAAAGAAATAAAGATGTTGCTGAATCTCTTCCTGGAGTCCTTATAAAGCAAAAATATTGCCTACATACTGAGACAAGCCATAAAAAAGTACTTTTTTTTTTTTTTTTTTACAACCTGGTTCTCATTCATGATTGCATTATGATCTAGTCGCCTGGGCCAAGGATATTACAGATAATTAAAATGAAGTAAAACTGAATGAGGATCCACTGGTGCCTCTATGTGAAGTCATGGAAATGCATAGAAACAGCATGCTGCTTGTGTATCACCCACGGTTCTCGTGTCACTTTATGGTGTTACGTGACACATGACATGCTACAGTCGTGGTTGGGGTGTCATTCATCCCAAATAAATACAGTGACAGACTGACAGCAAAATATATGTGCTATTTTTTGATGAAACCAGCATGAATGTTTACATGCCTGGAAACTGAAATATTATTTATAATTGACCGACAATAAGATAATACCCATACCACTGAACCACACAGTCTGCTGTGTTAATACAGACTCTATATCTGTCCCCCCCCCTTTCTTCCTCTTCCTTGGTCTCAGCTGCTGGCAGAGCTTCTGATTTTCCTGAGCTTCAACCTGTTTCTCATCTCCTCGTCAGGGAGCAGTATTTAAAGTCCGGCTTGTGGTTCGGCTCTCTGCCATATTGTTGCTGCTTTCATGGTCCTTCATGCTTTGAACTAGCTCTTGCTTCATGCCCTTTAAACCTTGCTCGCTCGTCTGTCTCCAGTGACTCCTCTGGTGAAGGAGCAGCTGAAGGGTGAAGAATGGCTGGAGGGATGTCCTCTCTGCCATCCCAGCTTTTATGTGGGCTGAACCGAGTTAAGACCCACTTCCACACTTACCTCTTTCCTCAAGCTGGTTGTCTTTTATCAAAGGAACATTCACCAGCAGCAGCTTACCTCACTGCACGCTCGCCACTGCAGTCGAGCCTCCTTGAAACAGAGACAGAGCTTACCTGCACCGCTACCTGCAGTCATTCGTAGTGTTTTATTCTCCAATTTCCTGTAAAGAAATGCTTTAAAACTTCACGAGTCCAGCTATGTGGTAAAATATGACAGTGAGGTTTTAATGTTGGTGCAGGATTTGGCACTATTATAGCCAGAAGATTTGGAACCACAGACTGTATATAAAAGATAGCCACCGCTACCATGATTCGAACCACTGGTTTCTGGACATTTTGAAACTTCGCTGTTCGCGTTTTCTCCACCACCATCTTGGTTTTATGGCCAGAATTGACCATATTTAGACCAGAGTTAGCAAGCTGCATCAATAAACTGGGTGGATGCAGTGTCAACACACAGATATCTGATAACAGACTAATAAAATCTCACTCTCAAACTGTTGCACAGACCTCTTGCATAGTTTTTTTTTCACAGTAGACTGTAATATTTGTCAGATTATTCTAGCAAAAGGTAAAAAACCCAGTTTAGTGGTCCAGCTCAGCGACCCTGTTCTGACAGGACTGGCTACAGCCGTCTGTCAATCAAAGCTGCCACACGTCTAATTTTTAATTAATTATGAGTTATTAAAGGAAATCACCATATAATTGTTATGAAGCAGCAAACCTTTCTCTTTTGTATCAGGCGGTAAACATGTTTATTTCTGCTGGAAAGTTGGACCATATCTTTCCATTTATACATGCTGTAGTACCATCTTCTGGACTGTTTCAACTCACTATACATCAATAGAATCTTCATAACCCTAATTATAATAATATTTATGAAGGAAATCATAGTAACTGCGGAAAGTAGCTAAAAAGTGCACTAACCCACAAAGAAATTGAAAACCATTTTTTTTGTATCTATATATTATGCAAGATACAGAAATGCTATAGCTGTACATGCTAATGAAAACTGTAAAGCACATGGAGTACGTTTTGGTGTTAGCACTTTTTATGCGATATCTGCGAACCTGTTAGAGGAAGGATGCAGCACTCTGGGACACGTAGAATGCATGATATGTAAGTGTAAATCCTCTGGATTTATGTGCAAAAAGAATTATTGCTCAGTTGTACGTGGTTGCAATTCTATTGGCATTTAAAAGCAATTACGCAATTGGGAGCTCTCTGGCTACCAAGGGGACTATGGGGACTGACTAGCTTTAGTAACCAACCTCAAGTGGACATTAGAGGAACTGCAGATTTGGCACTCCTGCAGAGCCTGCAGCTTTGTTCGAACATGCTTTTTCATTTCAGTCAGTCTAGCACATGAAATTGGAGTCATGGTACAGATCACTACTAGCATTTTAAAGCTAATTTCCATACTTACACTATTTTGCCAAAAGTATTTGCTCGTCTACTTTCATGCGCATATGAACTTGAGTGACATCCCCTTCTTAATCCGTAGGGTTTAACCACATACCTCCGAATATATCGAACACAACACAGTGTACTTCAAAAGTGCCGCCGTTCGTGGACTTCTGGCAACAAATACCATAATACCCCTACATGGCTGTGAAGTGCAGTTTCTGAGTTTTCAGGAACTGTTTGAATTTTTCCGATAGGACAAATGGTCGCAGAGTTACGGTACAAACTCACAGTCTCACAGTGATACGCTACGTCTTAACCAGCTGTTCACGGCTAGTAAGGGCAGGAAACCGGTGCTTCAGCAGTGATCGCCTTAAAGGATTAATATGATGTTGGCCCACCCTTTGCAGCTTCTCGCAAGGTTTTCCCACAGGGTTTAGGAACCTCGTGGAAAGCCTTCCAATATGTGTTATGTGTTTACGGGAATTTTTGACCATTTTTCCAGAAGCGGACTTATGAGGTCAGATACAGATGTTGGATGGGAAGGCCTGTCTCGCAGTCTTCCAAAGGTGTTCTGTTGGGGCTGAGGTCAGGACTCTGTGCAAGGCAGTCAAACCAGTCGCACCAAATGGGTGGATGGGTGAGCGACATGAAATTGTCCAAAATGTCTTGGTATGCTGAAGCATTAAGAGTTCCTTTCCCTGTAACTAAGGGGCCAAGCCCAACTCCTTAAAAACAACCCCACACCATGATCCCCTCCTCCACCAAACGTTACACTTGGCACAGTGCAGTCAGACAGGTACTGTTCTCCTGGCAGCCACCAAACCCAGACTCATCCATTGGATTGCCAGATGGAGAAGCGTGATTCATCAACCCAGAGGACACGTCTCCACCGCTCTAGAGTGCAGTGGTAGCGTGCTTTACGCCACTGCATCCATTTGCATTGAGCTTGGTGATGTAAGGTTTGGATGCAGCTGCTCGGCCATGTAAACCCATTCCATTAAGCTCTATACACACTGTTGTTGAGCTAATCTGAAGGCCACATAAAGTATATTTCCCGGTACGCTGTTGCACAGGAGAGCGACCCATTCTTTCACAAATGCTTGTAGAAGCAGTCTGCATGCCTAGGTGCTTGGTTTTATACACCTGTGGCCATGGAAGTGATTGGAACACCTGAATTCAATGATTTGAATGGATGAGTGAATACTTTTGGCAATATAGTGCATAAATATTTACATTTCTCTTTCTGTGATTTTCTCTTTGTTGTTCTGTGATGTAACTGATGCAGTATTTAAAGCGGGGAAACCCAGCCTAAGTGAGATGTCAGATTTGAAAGCCATCTTATACGTGTAGTAACAGTTTAAGGATATAATCCATCACCGCTGTCCTGTGTCACATCAACCCGCGGAGGAAGGAGGGGGAAAAAGAAGTAGATCCGTCTGCCTGGGTCATCGTTTGTCAGCGTATTAGATGACAAATAATTGGTCGCTCATCAATAACAATAGATGAAAGCTGAAGTGATTTATTGCCTTCATAACAAAAAATTGGGCTGGCTGTGTGACGATGATGATGGTGATGGAGCTCTCCGGTCAGTCAAGCAGAAAGATGAGCAAGACAGGGAGAGGGGAGGTAGATTAAAAAATGAGCAGATGATGGAGGGAAACGTAAGAGGTAAATCTGACAGAGAATTTAAACCATTCTACAGCAGCACCACACTTTGAGAAGGTTAAAAGCTAAACTCTACCTCTTATCTGGTTGAGGCTGCTCTGCCATTGACCAGCCATCAGGTCATGATGGATAACTCCAACCTGATGACCCTGCACATTTGCGAAATGTGAACACAGTGCAATCCTCTTATTGATCGCCTCAGATCCCCGCCTGATTACCACCTTGGTGCGATGCTGACAGAGGCCTCTCCTCCTCCTTATGCTATCAGGACCGTTGTGGATGAGGTTTGGGGTTCAAGCTTGATGATACACTGAAAATACTGATGTTCACACACGCTGCCTTTTGTTCTAATACCAGTTTGAGATTGTGCCTCCCAGAGCGATCAGTTTTTATGCACCTACTAAAACAAGCAAAAAATGGATCAGTTATACTTTTCCATATGTTCTGTCTCCGGTGTTGTCATTGCTCTTTGCTTTTGCAATGTATTTGTGTTTCTAGCTCCCTAGAAACACCTTTTGGCCTGGTGCCTGGTTACACCTTGGCTCAAGCAACTGCTCGCATGACCAGTAGTGGATCAATGACCCTCAGGACCACCTCCTCAGAGAGATTCCAGGTAATAAACACCTAGTAGGGTTTATTAGCTGGGATTCTCCACCAGTTGTTTTTGAACTGAAGAGGCCTCTTGGATTAACGACAAACGCTCTTCACAAACCTAAAGAAGTCCAGTTGCCTTCTTTCTCAGGCTTAATGTGCTTAATATGCTCATCTGGGGCACACAGCTCCATCCACCTGCAGACCTTCCATTTATGAAGGATAGCCAATCAGCAGAAAGCTTTGTTTAGAACAAGGGTGGAGCTAAAACGTCATTTCAGACAAGGTGACTGTGTCAAGGCGAGACTTATGCAAAGCAACTTAAGTGAAGCCCAGGGCTAAAATCCAAGAACGGGAACTAGAAATGAATATCGATACCCTTTAAATTACAATGTTGTCATTGTGTGTTTTTTCTACCTGAACACACTCTGACAAGATGGGATTGGAGCATCCTAGCACTGTCTGGTTAACTTGTTGCCACCAACTAACAAAAGACGGCTGAGATTTTGAAACCAGGGGTGATTTTGATCAAACTGCTGGCAGGCCTGTGCCCATTTAATTGCTTAAAGCAAATCACTACAAACACTGAAAAATGGAAGATAAAACTTTATTTTTCTTTTTGTTTATTTTTTTTTTCAGTGTGCACACCTCTAATTCTGCAAAGACTCTAGCCATTCTAGCCCAGACTAAAGCCTTTCAAATTCTTCGGTTTGAAAATAAAGACCCTTGACGTGATGTCCAAATGGTTCTGAGTAGTCTTTTCTTCCCTCCTAAAAGTCTAGGAGACATTTTTGCGTTAATTTGTCAGAGTACCTAATAATGTTTGAAGGACCAGCAAAAGCACCTCTGTCCCTGTCACCGTCATGGCAGCTGCTTCGCCTGTGCCGAGCACTGAGCCAGCCAATGAGTCGCAGCTATCAGAAGTCATCATCTCTGTATTTACGTGGCCGGTAGCCGAGCTGGCAGGTCTTCAGTCACAGAACAAACTGGATCCACGACCTAGCCAAAGCGTCGTCCAAATCAATAGATCCAGTTACAGTAAGAGGCCGTTTATCTCATCGTCTCGGGAGGAATTACAGCTCACTCAGTGGCGCTCTCGTTGCATTCTGGGAAAGCTGACAGACACTGGGAGCTCTGTGGCGGTGGTGGAGGGTTTTTGAAGATGTGTGTAGGGGTCCAGTTTTGAGGATAAATGATGGATTTTTCCCCTCACAGTTTTATTGGTAGTTTTAACACTTGTTTTTTGCAGTTTTAAATATTTATCACTCTGTTTTCCTTTATTTGTTGTCTCATCATTTGTCCTTTACTGCTTTTATCCTTCTTCTTTTTTTTTTTACTTAAATGAAACCTTTCTTCATTCCCTGTCTGTTCTGCATTTATCTTTACCCCAGAAAGCTAGCCATCATTTTGTCTTACCCTTATTTCTTCAGTCTTCTTTCTTTGTCCTTGTATGTTTTTGTGACGTAATAGTTCATAATGGTTCCAACACATATGGACTTTATGTGGTCAGGCTGCCACTTTGTTAGGTGTGCCTGTTTAACTGCTCATAAGCAAAAGCATCTAATCAGCTAATCACATGGCAGCAGTTCACTGCATTTAGGCATGTAGATATGGTCAGGATGACACACTGAGTTCAAATCGAACATCAGATTGGGGAAGAAAGGTGAGTGACTTTGAACTTGACTTTGATTACCTGACTTTGAACGTGCCATGGTTATTGGTGTGAGTATTTCAGAAAAGACTGATCTGCTGGAAATTTAGAACACAATCATCTCTAGGGTTGACAGAGGATGGCCTGAAAAAGAGAAAATATCCACTGAGCGGCAGCTCTCTGGGTGAAAATGCCTTGTTGCTGTCAGAGGTCAGAGGAGAATGGCCAGACTGCTTTGAACTGATAGGAAGGCAACAGTTGCTCAAATAACCACTCATTTCAACCACAGTATGCAGAAGAGCATCTCTGCACAACACATTGAACCTTGAAGCAGATGAGCTACCGAGCTCCTCTCCTCTCAGCTAAGAACGTGAAACTGAGGCTGCAATTCACACACACTTATCAAAATCGGACCATAGAAGATTGGAAAAATGTTGCCTGGTCTGAGTCTCGATTTCTGCTGCGACATTCAGAGGGTAGGTTGGTGTAAACAGCATGAAAACATGGATCCATCCTGCCTTGTATCAACAGTTCAGGCTCTGAAAGTCCAGTACCTAATAAAGTGGCCAGTGAGTGTATTAACAGCCATCCAAGTATATTTGGCGAATTATTTTATCATTTTTACTTTTGTTTTTTTAACCCCCCAGTGCCATCAGTGATCGATTTGAGCGGTCAATCCCACCACTCTTATTTTGAAAGTTCAGACGTGTTTCCCCTATGGGCTGGCTGTCCGTACAAGTTGCTTTTATGACAGTCCTCCTTGACATCATTTAGCTGCTTCCCAACAGAGCTCCCAGATCCACCTCGCTGGACTGCAGCTGGTGAAAGTAGTTCTTCTTCTTCTGTGGGTGATTCATGCACTGCTGTATGTCATGCACAGTCCACCAAGGCTCCAGTCACCTAAATTTCAACACATCGCATTTGTTGCTTTTATTGTTTGTTCTTTGGATGGAGAAGGAGAAAAAACCAAAAGTGAAAAGAAGCAGCTTAAAGTGATGATCTCAGCTGAGTTTTAATGAATTATGACACTGAAGCACATCGAATGCAATTGAGTAGGAGCAGAAAATGTAAAAGAAATGTAAAATATATAAGAAGTGCTAAAGCAAGTGTGACAAAAGGAATCTGCATGTCCACTTGTATTAAAGATTACATACAAATACAAACAAAATAAAGGCAAATAAAGAGACATGACACAATGTTTCTGTATGTATTCAGTAACTTGTGAAATCCTTCAACCTTTCCTCTCTCCTTGTTCCGTCACTCCTTCCCTCCTCTGTCCTCGCCTTTCCTGCCCTGCCATGTCATCTGGACTTCCTTGCAGATCACGGTCTCCTCTCTTCTGCTTCTCTGACTTCTGTAATTCTGTTCACTCTCCCCTTCCTGAGTAATTGAAGTAATTTCCCACCTTGGCTATGATGAATGTGTCCCGCGCTCCCACCGTGCCCTTCTACTTTAGTCGGCCTAATTAAAGAAAACATTCCATGATTGCCTATTTTTCCTCGAGCGTGACAACCTATTATTCTCCCCAGCACCTGATTAGAGAGTTATTATGCTTAGATTTAGATTGATTTAACCAGGCAGCCTAATAAAAGACTACTTGGGTTTTGATTTAAAGTGGGGGAATTGCAGGTTTTGGAGCCAGTCACGGTGTGTAATTGTTATTACTGGTTCATGATATGGTGGGTAGGGGAGTTCTCGAAATTGAATTAGAAAATTAGAAGGTCAGTCTGCGTACAACAGGTGACATTTTGGGACATTCTTGCCACGATAGAGCTGTCAGGAGGAGGAACGTTCAGGCACAGATTTGTCCAGAGTGATAAATCACATCCATCACAGCCTGCCGAAACTGACATATTTCTATCAAAGCAAGATTAATCTCTCCATCAGCTGCACAAACGCGGCTCATAATCATCGCAGAGAATTGGATGCAAAATGGGTAAATTGACCGGTGTTTGTGTTGTGGTGCTCCGCCCTGGGTTGATACTGTCTGAATAAGAGCCCAGTGGGAGGACAGAGACACATAACCCAGCTGCTCGCGTCGCAGCTCTGTCTGGAGGCAGCCTCACTCTTTTTAATGCTGGAGAATGATTGCTCGGCCATGTGAGTTAAAGATGGACCAAAGGCTTTTGTAGGTCAGTACTGAAACCTTGTGTAAGTTCAGGGGTCACAGCTTCTTCAGGTCATGCCAAAACCCGCAGTTCTTCTAGTGTCCAGCAGAAATAACAGGTTTACAGCACGGTACAAAAACAGTTATGGTCCCTATAGTTGAATATTTTTATGGATTATATCTGACACTTTAGGCTCCAAAAAGCCAACGTGATAAAACTGAGTTTTCCAAACAGGACCAGAGGGTGACATGGTATTTCTCACAGTCTTTTTGGTGGTTGTTGTGGTGGGATTATGTGCACTACTAAAGGAGCTTTTACCATTTATAAGTTTCTGTCCTCAACTGTTTTGATATAGTATTTAATAACCAAAAAAACAAAACAAAATAGCTGCTTCTTTGCCAAGTCTCATCCAACAAAAAGCCTCAGCCTCAGCTGCTGATGGTAAGCCTTGCTCTGCTGTGCAGTTTTATTGAGTTTGGCGTGGTGCTATGTGAGCCAGTTCTCCACCTGCTGGAAGTTTTGGTTCACCTGAATCTCAAGAGCAGAAGGATTGCCGTGTCCAGCTACTGTCTGAGACAGTGGAGTTTGTCTGTCTGAAGAGATCTTTTCTGGTGAAGCAGTTGAATGATATTGAGCACCACTATAATAGCAAAAGAAGAGTGAGGAGGATTGCCAAAGATGAAGTGCATGAGTGTGGAGTGCTGTACCCTTTTCGCCCTCAATTTGCACCTCAGTTCGTACCATCTTACTACCATCTCAGGTATTAGTAGTTTTCCCAGCAACTAGCTTGTTAATGTTGATTGGCTACCGGCTGACCGACTTTTCTCTATGCCTAATCTTGGTTGAAAAACTAAAGTGTGCTATCAACTAACTGTAATCAACTGGATGTCATCTGAACCTCTCATATATGTGGAAACAATGTTAACATCCATCTACTGTTCAGTTTTGTTGTCAAAAGATGCTATCTCCCAGTTTTGAACTCATTGAACTATTTGGCCACAATGACAAGAGGTGTGTTTGTGAGAGTAAAGGTGAGGCTTTCAAACCTAAGAACTCTGCACCAACTACCATGCATGGTGGTGGTAGCATCACGCTCTGGGGCCGTTTTGCTGACAGAATAGAATGCCTTTATTTGTCATTATACAGAATATACAATGAGATTGGTACATTGCACAAAGTGGATGGACTAATGAGGACTACCTCCGAATTCTTCAACTTCACCGTAAATCAACAGCTAGACTGTTGAAACTTGGACACATTTGGGTGTTCCAACGGGATAGTGATCCCAAACACACATCAGTGTTAGTACGCCTGTATGTATACTTTGACCCGGTGTTGATTAGAGAAAATCCAAAAGAAATTCAAACTTGTGCACCAGATTCTTGTTTTTTAAAGTCGTTTAAAGGTGTATGCTGTACAATCATTCCACCCTTTAAAAAGAACATGCCAAAGAAATCATTAAAAGCCCAAAATTACTATCACATTCATGCCCATGATGATTGGATGGAAACTGCTGACCACAGCTGCATTTACTGCCTTGCTTAATAGCACTACAAAGGCTGCATGCACTCTTATGCAAGGGTTTACACATACAAGGCTTGGCATATAAAGGATTCACTGGAGTCTATGTTCGTTAATATTTCCTGAAGGAGACATTTTAAAACTAACCCTGAGAATATTTGTTTGGTACCTGCTGCAGGTCGCACGCATTTTCGGCCCGCCCCGCGAAGCTGAATGATGGCTGGTACTCTCTGTGGCCTCGCTCGGATCTAGTTAGCATAACTGCACTTACTAACACGGCTGAGCAGCTTTTTGATAAATGACACGATTAGAGGTAAAATGAACAATTTGACTCGGGCCACGCCACGAAAGCACAGAGGCTTTACACTCGCTGTCAGAGGGCCGAATCGAGTTCATCTTTCATGTCTGAAATCCAGCAGTGTCACACACAGCCTGGTGTAAGTTGTCTTTGACATGTATTCACTGTTGGGCTTTATTGGCAGTCACTCCGTCACCGTCACTGTGAGTAACAGCCACGTGCAGTAGTGCTGCAGATTGATAGATGAAAAAAAATGAGCTGACTGATGACGTGACTCACAGATACTGTAGGTGAATGAATGGATATTTTAAACAGATTAAACAACATTGTGTTTGAAATTGATCAATAGCGCGAGGATAGCGCAGTCAAACAAATTAACCGATTAGTTTTTGAGATGCTTTTCTAATTGATAAAAGAAAACAAACCTCGGTTGTATTAAACGTCAGTTTTGAGATTGTTTACGACATTTGAGTTCATTTGAATGGAAGGAAACATGCTGGCTGCCCGAATTAGTTAATTTTTTATTCTCCAGTCTTAACAGATTAGGACAGGTTTGTTAGCTCGAGCAGCTGTATGCAGCCTCAGCTGGCACAGAACGGGCTTTAATGTTGATGAATCACAAAAGTCAGAGCCCGCAAGGATGAAAATGAAGCCCACTATGTGGCTGCCAGTGGGTAGATGCTGAGGTTTGGCTGCCCTTTATCCATCCCAGGGCATCAAATACTGCTGTTCTGACAAAGCGCCAGGCATCAGAGGCACAAGGTGTCCTTACAAGGACGCCACAGTGGTGAGTCTCAGTGATCGCATGTAGGCAAATGCCTGATTAGGACCCTTCGGTGTCACATTTTAAAACACTGTCCATGTGCAGAGTTAAGGTGTAAAACTCTTTATTGTCATTGCAGTCATCTTTGTACAACAAAATTGTCTGCCACACATGATAAAAGAAAGGCAATCACAATAAATATCATATATAAAGAATAAAATATACATATATGCATATTCCTGATTTCTTAGTTATTGGCATATTTGTCATGCTTGCGTGTTTCAGATCAGCAAGCTAATTTTAATATCAGACAAAGATAACCAGAATAAATACAAAGTGCAGTTTTTAAATGATGATTTAATTTCTTAAGGGAAAGCTATCCTTGCCCCCTAAACCTAAAAACTGGCTGTGCCACCGTTGGCAACAAAAAACTGCAATTTAAGACAGCATTTTGTATCTACCCAGGTCGTCTTTGTCTAATAGTAAAATATTTTTTATGATCTGAAACATCTAAGTGTGACAAATATGCAAAAAACAAGAAATCAGAAAGGGTGCAGAGACACAAAACCGCAAACTTTTACCAACGTAGTTTTTGATGCATGCATCTGACCAAGGAGGGAGAGAAAGTAAAGGTAAGACAATGAAAACAAAGCAAGAAGTATGCAGATGATGCCGCTGCCACCCCGTATGCACCCTCGTGTGAACTTTGTCGCTCTTCAAAGCAGGATCGTTAGCTTGCAGTTTTTAGTATTTCAATGGGTGATGGCTCAGATGCCAAAGGGCACTGTGTTTGGATCCTTAAGACGCCACTGACTTCTGATACAACAGCAGTATTTGATGCTCTGAGATCCAAATACGTCACTTAACATGTATGAAACAGATGGCTTGATTATTATTCATATTGACCTTTTAAAGCTGTCCTGTAGCTACTCTGCAGAACTGCCTCTCTTTGTTAATGTTAATGCAGGCCATTAGCATGCACTTCTGACAACAGCAAACAGCAGAAATCAACGGCAATAAAATATTTATACAAAGGGCCAGGGTCTTAACTGGTATAAAGATATTAAATGGAAGAAACAGGTTTTCAGACCACAATTAAAATGTTTTTTAATTATTACTTGCTTGAAAACAATATGTAAAATTTTGATAAATCAAGGGCTGAAGAAATAAAGGGGGGAAAAAAACAAATGACTCTTTAAATAAATGAAAATGTCGTTAAATATATCAAAAATAATGTTTATAAAATGTGGCATGAAATGTTTTTTTTTTAGTTTACAGCTTAGTTTTTTTTTTTCAATCTTTGTTCCTTTTCACATTTAAATTTCATTTGAACTTTTAGATTTATTCACCTGTAATTTTTTATTTATGATTCCTTTTTTGCATTTCTGGGAAGTGCAAAGGGGAAACAGTACATGCATAATTTATGAAATTTAAATTCATAAATGAATAAGCTCATAAATCATTGGGAAAATTACAAAATAATGCAAAAATAATGAAGCAAGTGAAAACATTAGCATAATTAATAACTATTTATTTGTATGCATTTAATTATTAGTATATTAGTTTATTTACTGACTTATTTTTTTAATGTATTTTTGTATTGTGCATCTATAGTGCTCCAAACTATTTCACTGTAAACTGATAAACATATTTTTGTCCCCCCCCCAATTCATTTCTGCACTTTTCTTGCACACAAGTGCACTTCAGTCCACACTGGAGTGCACATTTCTTGCACATTTTTGCAGTATTTGACTGTGTGCAGATCTGTGATTGCATCAGCGTGCTGGGTTGCCTGTTACAGTATGTAGAAGGATCCTGGTCTCGTTCCCCTGCAGTTTATTTGTTACATTGGTTATTAAAGCTGTCTGCCATCTGGCAACAAAATGAATGGGAGCAGTCGGCGGCCAGTAAATTGTGCACAGATAGATCCTCTATTTGTCCAGCCAAGCAGCAAATATAGACCTGAAGTGGCAGAGGAGGAATGGAGTGAGACATGGAGGGAAGGAGGGAGCATGCTGAGGAACAGGGTAAAAGAGGAGGGAGGAGTGAGGAATGAGCAGCAAAGCAGAGGGTGAGAACATTTTATTGATACCAGTGCCTCTATTGATTCTGCCTGTAAGTCCAAATCTCGAATGATTCTTATTGATTACTGATCGGTCGGATCCCCGTGGGGAAAGAATGGCCTGCATGTAGCAGAAAGCTCTAAAAGCTGCCATGAGTTTGCCGCCAGTGTTTCCGTAGCTGTCGGAAAACCATGCCGGCACCAATAAAAGGAATTGATAAGCTTGAAGGCATGCTCTCATTCTGTTCAATACAACAACACATGTCATGTTACGTTGTGTCATTATTTATACTGCAAAATTGCTGCTGTTCTTGGGATCATTGCCCTGTTGCATGACCCAGTTTCAGCCAGGCTTTAGCTGTCAGACAGATGGCCTCACACTCGACTCTAGAATGCTTTGGTATACAGAGGAGTTCAAGACCAACTCAGTGGCAGCAAGGTGCCCAGGCCCTGTGGCTGCAAAACAAGCCCAAATCATCACCCCTCCACAGCTGGTCTGAGGTGTTTGTGCTGATATGCTGTGTTTGGTTTTGTGCATTATGGCCAAACATCTTCACTTTGATCTCATCTGTCCAAAGGACATCGTTCCAGAAGCCTTGCAGTTTGTTTAGATGCAGTTTTGCAAACCTAAGCTGTGCTGCCATATTCTTTTTAGAGAGAGGAGGTTTCCTCCTGGCAGCCCTTCCAAACGAGCCATACTTGTTGCATCTTTTTCTAGTTGTACTGCCATAAACTTTAACATTTAACATGCTTGGTTTTTTGCAGTTTCTCTCAGCACTGCACGGTCTGACCTCGGAGTGAATTTGCTGTGACGTCCACTCCTGGGAAGACCGGCAACTGCCAGAGGTGGGATAGCCGCCTCAAATTTTCACTCAGAATTAGTTGATAAATCCTCTTTATGGCATGTTTCTGGTTTTGCATTAAAATCACAGTATATTGCCCAAAGCAGTCAAATATGAAAAGAATAGAATCTGTACAAAAAAGGAACCATAAAGCATAATAAAAAGTGGATGATGCAGTGCAGGGAAGGAAAGACGAGTATAAAGAGCAGAGGGTGGGATACAGGAAAAAAGGGAGTCGGAGAATGAAGGGAGAAAAGGAAAAAAGGGGGCATGGGAAGTGGGGAGGAGGGATGAGAACAAATTAAATGCTACAGAGAGAGGCAGCACAGGAATAAGAATAATCAACACTGGAGTGAAAAAGCAGAGGGAGAAAGAGAAATCATATGTATGATGTTTATTAAGTCTTGGATAAATGAGACGTTGCAGCAGCTGGCTGGACGATAAAGCCAAACATTAAAAATAAAGAGATGATTTCTTTAAAGGATTTATAGCACTCTGAAGTCACTGATGATCACTCACTGAAGACTTCATTATTCCAATTAATGGGCCCCTCCGCTACTTGACCCGACCGTCAAAATTAGTGGCAAGAAACCTTTAAGTCAGATGGATGAACTGCCACAGCCTCGCCGGCTAATTGGCAGCCACAATCAAGAGCGAATATGTATCAGGAGAAGAAGAAGAGGCTTAATATATTAGCAGCATAAGAGAAGAAGAAGAAAAATGAGGCTTCGAGCAACATGGCAGCACCAACTGTCTGGATGTCAGTGGTGGAAAAATGGTGATTGGGAGGAGAGATGGAGCAAAAGATGATTAAGAAATCAAAGCGAGCAGAGCTAATGTTTTTGAGGAGCCGATCAGACTTTTGAGGATCATAAACATTCATCTCAGAGTTGGAGTGTATAATTTTGTTAAAACTGACCAGTTTGGGTCTGATGGATATGATGCACTTTGTGTAATTACACAGGATTTCTGGATCGGGTGACACTTTAGTTTTGATTTCCACACAAGTGCGTATGACTTTAGCGCCGCTGCTATTATCCCGCTGAGAGCTTCTTATGTCTAAATCGTGTTTGTCTCCTCCTTATTAATCAGAGTAATCTTTGGGGTGAACAAAACTGCACTGGCAATTAGAATAAAGTTCTCCTGCTGTTCTCAAAGTTTTCAAGCCTGCATTTGTGATCATCAATCCTCATGAAGCTGTCATTTTCTAATTTGCTGTGAGAATAGGACAGAATAAAATTGGCAGGGACGATGACAGTTCTTTTGAGAGACAGAGGCCCTTTATGCAGTGAGATGAAATTCAGCCGCAGATTTAATTAAACTTGTTGACAAACAGCCCCCACAAAAAAACCCCCAAAAAACAAAGACAGTACGGATTTCAGACACCACTAAATCACAGCAATCCCCTCCAGATGTGGTCTGAAAGAAAAGTGGGATTTGTTTTGATCAGCAGTGTACCCTTTTATGCATTTGAAAACATAAAAACGGACCTCACGATGAGACTGTGCTCCTCCACGAAATGACCCCGTAGGTCGTCTTTGCAGAGGCTGCGTTGCAACCGTGGTGTCCACGAAATGGTGTTGGCGTCTGAGAAATAAAGGCAATGCACCACCTCTGGTTGCAGTGAGAAGTCTGTGAGAACAATACCCTACTTCCCAGCTTATCTATAACCTGACTCCACTCTGTCCTGATGAGCTTATGGTCTCGGTTGCTGACCTTCCAACCTATCCAACCTATCCTTGTTAAAATACTTCAGCTAATCAATTGCATGAAAAAAAAAAACAATCCAAAGGATCTGAGTTGGCCCTTGCGTCCTTCCACGTCAAACCAGCCATTTCCAAGTTTGGGCAGCGTTGTGACTTGACACCAAGCAATCAAAGGACACACATGCACAGGTGTGCTGTGTAAAAATTTTTTGTTTGCTGTTACTGCTGCATGTCATGCCATCTTTCAGTGGGAGGATTTGTTGCATATGAAAATGGCTCCTAATCCTGCATGTATTAGTAATATGGACTAATATGGAGCCTTTTTCACATGGTTCATTTCAGCAGCTGAAGCTATGCTTAAGACTAAAGCACAGCACCCTGTGACAGTCTGATCCCTGCTCTGTCTGAAGTCATGTGTAGGCGTGGGGTCGGTGTAGGTGGCCTCCTCAGAGCAGAGATGAACGGGGCCCAGGTGAGTCGTGCTTCATGCAGACACGAGCTAAAGAAAACACACCCCAATGGCTTCTTTGTGTCCTGCCATCGATTTTTCTCTTTTGGTGGCGGAGGGAGCAGGAAAAGCGATAAAAAAAAAAATTGTTCAGCACTCTCGTTCTCATGCATCAGGCAAGTCGGGCATAAAATAGTTCGTTTGGATGGGTGATCATGAACTGGCAGCAACGGGGGGAAGTTTACCAGAGCTAAATGGATGCTCAGCCTCCGCTCTCTCTGCCTCCCACTCCGCGTTACAGCCATAATTTATTGTAATAATATACCTTAAAATGGTGGCGGGAAAAGAAGCGGAAGAGAAATGGGCATCGTCGCAGCGTGTTTACATTGCATATATGATTGTGGGAGAGAGCGGTTTGAGCCCCATAGGGGGGGTAACTGATTGGAAAAGGTGATTCATCTGAGGTTTTTCAGTCTCACTGAGCTTTAGTAGTCATTAGAAGCTTTGCTCAGATGCTCACGGGGCTGCTTGCTGTCCTTTTTCTCTGCTCAGCATGGCCTGTCTAGTATTTATTGCTCGCTCTGTTTGTCTGCTGATGCTGTGGTCAGTATACCAGATCACACGCATGCAGAATTATATTTCCTTCCTTAAAGCATTATATTTTGGTTTTCGTGCCATGGCCTATCTATTTCTTCTACTTCGTCTCTCATTTTCTATCAGTAGGGTTACCAAAGTGTCAAATCTCGGGACTCTGCTCTGCTTTTTAATGTGATGAGTGGAGGCCTGGAAGTCTTCCTCTGGCATCTATCTATATTATGCTTTTTTGTGTCTGCTGTCAGGTGAAGGTCAGAAAGATGAGCTGCAGGCAAAAGCTTAGACAAGTCTTATCTGAATGAAGGGATGAAAAGAACATTTGTCTGAAGTATAAAAAATGCTCACAGAGGAAAGACACCCTTACAGTGTGTTCACACCAAGTTTAGCCTCATGTTACTCATGTGAATACGGTGGCATTAGAAACCCATAAATATCTGCCCCTGGCAGCCAACAGGACGAGGAGGCGTACATCCAGCAGCCAGAATCGAGTTACCAAAACATAATTTCAGAACTCAACTTGAAGTCCTGTTTGGCTCATTTTCAAGCCCTCTTATTTTTTTTCGTGCCTCTGTCTAAACGTCGTAGCTGCCCCCCAAATGGCATCAGTGATTGTGTCCTACCTTTCTGGTTGCCAATTTTACACCAAAGTCATGTTGGCCTCCGCTCACTCCGTTCTGAGCGTGTTTGTGTCATTTCACCTCATCGTGCACTTTGCATGTAAGTATGCCATGCAAAATCATGACCAGTGAAGACGTGGGGTTGTCCTCTTCTCTCTGCACCAAGTAAGGCAAAGTAAATGATTCTGCAAGTTGATTCTGCAACCTTGAGGAGATCTGGCCTCATCATCATAACTTCAGGTACTTTGGAAAGGCAGCGCAAGGCCACACCTGAGCATTCAAACACTGTTTTAAGTGTGTGGTTATCACTGAATTTCTGTAACCATGTGGCATTAATTTGTCTGCTATTTTGGGGCAGTCGTGATGACAGTGTAGGATCAAGTGACTAAGGCCCCAATCAGATAAGCCAAGAGGCTATCTGGCAATCACTGGTCGCTATGAATGAATGTGTATTCCCCAAGCAGCTGGCAAAAACCTCCTTGTGATTGTATTGTAGTGTCCTATTGTATTGCTCCGGTCATAGTTCCATAGTCTTTGTAGACAGACTTGTCTACAAAGATTGTCCAGCTGCTCTCTGAGCTGGT
Source organism: Pterophyllum scalare (assembly GCA_024447675.2). NCBI lineage: Eukaryota > Metazoa > Chordata > Actinopteri > Cichliformes > Cichlidae > Pterophyllum > Pterophyllum scalare. The sequence continues at coordinate 89,447 of JAMQGT020003889.1, forward strand.
TTGCATCGCACCATATTAACTTGTTCTGCCACTTGGCTAGTAGTTAGTGAGTATTTGCAGACAAACATGAAATACTATCAACAACTGTGGCAATCTGCTAGCAACCACAGCAATCGCCAGAAGGTTTGTTTCTGTAGCACTTTCTTTGCAACCAATTTCACCCGGCGAGAAAAAGCAACCTCCAGGAACCACTGCTAACCAGTCGGGGAACGCACGCTTCCCAGGCAACCAGTGGTTGCATCACATCCAATATGGTGGATGAATCTCGAGCAGTGTGCGTATGATGTCACGTAGCAAACCTCAATACTGGATTTCAGGGATTTTTCTAAAGAAACACATCAGTGGTTCAACTAACTAACTAAAGATGATTGGTTCAGGACCAGGAGGCGGGACAGTTCCCAGGGAGGGCCGCATCAGTAAGAGCACCTGGGGTAAAAGTCTGTGCCAAATCTGTTAAACAAGGGAGCAGCTGACAGAAGAGTCGTCTTCTTGAGAAACACACCAAGATGTTGAAAGAAGAGACTCATATTTCACTCCTCTTTCAAGGTAGTCAGGACTCTAGCAGAAGCTGGTAGCTGATAAAATATGTATGTTATTCTGTCTTTGAGCAGCTCACACGATGCAGTCACCTTAAGTACCCACCGCTCCTGTCTTTCACTACAAACGACTGTTCTGTAAATCGAAACCTTGTCCTCTTGACACAATTAGGCTACCATTTCAAAGCTGATTTTCTCATCTTTTGCCACAATTGCACAAATATTTCTTGAATTTCTTTCAACATTACATTGTAAATCCATAACTCACAGTTGAATTGATTCAGCAGAGATACACAGGACTACACTTAATACTTATTATTAATTTTATATCGATATCACAGAGCACTCATATAGAGTTTAGCCTGTGCATACCTGTTCCAATAGGATGAAATTTTTTTTTAACCACCCTGATATGAAACATGTTTACAGGAAGCTTAAAGGTTTAAGTTGATGAAGTCGACCGTGTTTCACGTGTGAAGAAATCACAACAAAGACAGTTTTATGTTGTCACTTTTGTACAGCATGATTCATGTGTGTTGTAGTTTATTGTTTAGATTTGACAGGTGGCCCTGGCAGGGTTGGTGCCTTGCTGCAAGTATTGACTAGAGACAGTTCATTCTGTGACCTTTGATAAATGCCCTTTTTGGCAAAAGGAGGTGACTTATTTGAAAGCACTGGAGGACCCGGCACACTTCTTTCCTCCATTCTCTCTCCCATGTTGGCCCTATAACTCCTGACAGAAGACATAGAGCTAGTTAAGATCATTTACATCCCGGCCATCAAGACTTTGAGATGGCTCATTAGCCTCTAGTATGTAGATAAAGCTCCAAATTGACAAGTGCAAAGTATGGGCTGCTCCTTCAATTTGGGGAGAACAGGAGGGGGAGGGGGAGCTGTGAAGCTCAGGTGATTGATGGTCCTGTATCCTCTTGGCTCTGCTTTCCACTCTCAGAAGTCCTGGGACTCGGCCTGGTTGTTCCTTGGCCAGGGGGCTGCTCGCAGACGCTACCCCACCGTTGGACTCAACCGCTTATAGACAGAAGGGCAAATGGGCTCTAACTGTAACAGGGCCATTACCATGGTGATTAATGAGGTTGTCAAAAACTTGACTCAAACCCCAGCGCCTCTCCCTCCTTTATTTTTAATTTTATTTAAACCACACATTTTTTTTGTTTTTTTAAAAAAAATCCTTCTTTTAAAATGTTTCATCAAACTAATTTATTCTAATTATGCACACCGCCTACTTCTGCGCTGTGTTCCCCAACACTCAGCTCCCCCCCCCATCCCGCTCCCCTTAAACCTTTTGGTGCAGATTAACGTAACAAAAAGTCTATTAATTAATATTTTGTGGCTTTTAATTCCTGGCAAGGATGCCGTCTTGATGCAGCTGCCTGTCGAGGCCCGTCACTCCTGAACCCGTGCCAAGGAAGTGCAGATGTAATTCTGTTATCTCTTGCTTAGTTGTTTACACAAATTAATTCGAACAATTAGCCCTCTGCTGGCCTTTCATGAATCATGCAAGAGGAGCTGCCAAAAAATTAATACAGAAAGATTTCCATTTCCAAATGAGGGAGCTCCAATTTGGGGAAGAATATAATGTTATACCTGCTAAAGGCTCAGAAAAGCATAATTGTCCTCAGTGGATGCAAAACATCTGGAGGCTTAAATCATTGGATTTAAATTGAACGTTGAAGCGGAGCTGGTCACGCTGTGGATTGGTAAATGTTTAAGGCTGATGAAAAATCATCTGTGATGACATTTGAGAGGTTTCACCAGGTAGCAAAGCAAATAAATATTGACAAAGTAATCAGAGCCGGGCAGCAGGGTATCCCAGAGTTTCCATTATACTAATTAAAACAGTTACAACCTTAAAAGATTTTCATTAGGCTGAGATTTAGTGGCGAGTTTCACTGTCCCACTCTGGGCTTAATCAGAGACTCTCCCACGCTAACAAAGACCTGTTAGTTTATGGGGATCAAAATGATATGAATGAAGCCCATTAGCACTTGAAATTCTCAGATTGTCAAAGCAAGAGGGAAGAAGTCATGCAGGTAACTGACGTTACATTAGATGCAAAGAATACGTTTGCTTAAATTGGTGTTTAACTTGCTTCTAATTTGTACCTTTTTGCCCTTGTTCTGAGGAGAATACTTGCACATGCTAGCTTTATTTAATAATCTGAAATGTATTTCATTGAGTAAGAAAGACTTAAGTTCATGTGGCAGATCCTTTGTTATTCCTGCATGGAGGTTTTAACAGATGTCAAAGGAAATCAGTAGCAACTGGTTTTTGTTAATTTTGGTTTAATTTAATCAAGGATAATCAACATTTTTCTTTGTTTTTTTTGTTTTTTTTAGATGGTCAGAAATGACAGAGGTCAACTGATTCATTGCCTTTGCTTTGTGTAACTAATTGCCATTATGTGCAAAATCACTTGCCCAAAAGGTTCATTTTGAGCCCCCGTCGAGGTAGTGAGCTTGCGTATTTTTAAGCATAGAAAGTGTCTGACCTTTCCTCACTTTCTGCACGTTTCCTTCTCAAACCATGCATGAAGGTTTTTTTGTTTTTTTTTTACAGTTTCTGATTCACCCTCATGAAGTTGCAGCTTTGCACAGTGTACGATTCCGGACTGTCCCAGAAGAAGGTCGACCAAAGAATGTGTCAGAAATGAGCCGCTGTTCAATGTGAAAAGAGAAAAAGCAAACAAACTGAAACCAAACCAGAAGAAGGTCAAAGTGTGCAGAGCAAAACTTTTAGGACTCCAACAGCTGGGTCGTGGCAGTGCAAGTTTTTTGTGTCCTCTTTGTGCCAAGATGTAGCATGGAACGAAACGCGAAAGGAGTTACAGCCATGTGTTGTGTATCATCATCACGTAGTCTGTGTGCACCAAACTTGATGTCCTGCACAAGGTATTATCCAAGTTCCAGAGTGTGGATTGCAAAGGATGTCTAAGAGTGCTGAAACCTCACATTATGTTACCAGACCCATAATAACTCATGCTCCTGCGAGGAAACTGCATCAGAAATAAATCCATTTGGGCCGCATGAATTAAACATAAATAAAAATGTTGATTTGTAATTGTCAACCTGACGGCAGGGCCTCGCAACACACATCTTTCCTGATCTAGTGTTGTGCAAATGTATCATACTGCCATACTATTGGATATTGGATAGAAGAACGAGCTTTCCCCCCTCAAGGCCAGCAGGGGGCGGTTTCCATCTACTTGTGAGCTGCTGCCTTTTCCACGCTCGCCTCCTCTGCCGGCTGCACAGAAACAGGCCCGTCTTGGAGACGAGGACCCGGTGTCTGTGTCATGAATGGTTGCCTTTCAAGCTGTCAGCCTTAACGAGCTGATTGCAAACGGAAATTGACGTCTGAAATGTGACCGAATAAGCAGATTCTGCTTTTTGTTGGGAGGGAGGGCGGGAGGGTGGGCAAGACGACACCCTGGCATCCTCAATCTGTAAACTGTGGGCTAACCACATTCTTTTAAAAAAAAGAGCCCATTAGGCAGCAATAAGTGGAATCCATATGATCTGCTCAATAATGACATGTAATTTTGTGACAGTTATGTGTTGTTACGCAAATGTATGGGGCAAGGCTTCTCCCCTGTAAGTGCCCGCTAACTCAATTGTGCTTGTGTATTTCTTCAGCTCCATGTTTAATGTCCATTAAGAGTTGAGAGGAACATAATGGTGTCCTGTAGCACCGCACGAGCCACTGTTTTTTTCTTCTTTTTTTTTTCCCCCTCCCTGTCTCTTAAGAGGACAATTTCCTGAAAAACCTCATACCCGTTAATTGTGTCATCAATTACACAACGTGTGCTTAACTTTCCCGGGGTTATTAAATTAATAATTAAGTGCATTCGCTCACAAGCTAATTGTTTAGGTAGGATGGACAATTCCGTGCCCTGCATTGCTCGCTGGAGGAGATCAGTTTAATTATGTAGCTTATATTTCAAGTAAATGTTTGTTTGTGTTTTTTTGCAGGCAGAAATCTATGTGGTCATCTTTGATTGGTGCTGCAGAGAGGAAATAAATTCCAATGACATGAATCCGATCGCCGCAAAAGGGTTCCGGGTGGATGTTTGTTCAGCTCTGGCCTGAGAAAGTGCTTAAAGATCAGAGGCTGCCTCTTCCCCAGGTCTCTAAGTACTTCACACTGAGTGACACCAGGACAAGAGGGAGCCCGGGGACTGGCGTTTTACTGGTTATAGCACCAGAAACACTACCAGTGTCATCAAATGGGGGAAGTTTTTGTGAGCCTAAGTTTGGGTGGATATCAGCAGAAAGGAGGCATATCATGCCATCATTTGCTTTTTATTTTGTAAGGATCAGACGACAATTTTGAGAAAGTGTGACAGTCCTTTGGGTGGTGAAAGCCTTTCGTATGCAACCGAAGAATATCTGCAAAAGTTTGCCGAAGGTTTCGAGCGCCTCATGAATACAGTAGTTTTAGTCCTTTTTTTTTTTTAGTATTTGTGGCCCCTTTGGGAATTCAGCCTGTGTTAGTTCTTTCCTCTGCTCAGGAAGATCCGCAGGGAATACAGCTGCTGGGCTTAGAATAATAAAGTGGAGATGATACCAACCTTTTATTGAATATCAGATATTCAGGTTGGTTTTATCTACTGCTCGTCTGATGTGAGGTGATCTTCAAATACACGTGTTAAAACCGATCTCAAGCTAAGATCAAGTTATTAATTTAACTGCGGAATCAAACGGGAGAAACGTGGCAGATCATTTCTTCTGTTCTTCAGTTCAGTCGTGCATTATCTAACTGTAAAAATAATTCCACAGAAGGAGGTTCTTATACATGCATCGCTCAGCCACAGCACTGAGACCGGCTGCTTACTATTGGGTGAGGACATCTGAAGGTGGTTTCTGATGTTAACTGCCACTGGCTCACTGATGATCCACAGGGGTATGATCTGGCTTTAGCCATGTGCTAAATGAACAAAGCTTCAGACACTAGAAGATGATAGCTTTCATACAACCTCTTCTTTTATAAGACTTCCATTTGGGGGTGCCATAGAGGGGTAAGTGAACCAAACTCAAACAGCTCAAAGATGCTCAACAGGCTGAGGAGTTTCAAACCATCATCAACACCTTGGTCAAGGGCTGCAGTGACCCTTTCCTTCAACATAAGGGATATCCCTTATGTTGAATGTTGGGAATTTTTATTGCTTTTATAATGGTATTATTGTTATAATTTTTATATCACATATTGAAGTATATTAGTCACACACACTGGATTAATGAACACTGTATGCTTTAAGGTTCCTGGGGTAAAGGTAAGGCCTGTTATAGTCTAGATACTCATATATGCTTGAGGCCTTGGTGGGATGCAGGGACATCTCTGGTTCACATGACTTTTGTAACCTCACGTTGTATTTTAGGACGTCTTATGACAGGTAGGCTCCAAAAGTGGAGTTCTGCAGACCCACCTGTGTTTTTGTAACATGAGATTAGCAGGGAGATACATTCTAGCTACGTGGGGATTGTCAAAGAGGTGTTTTCATAGCAGAGGTTTTAACTGAAAGAAGATCCGTCACTATGACACCTGTCAGAGCTGACGTAAACCACTGAGGTACCATGTTGATGTATGTTTCTTTAGCCCACGTGGGACGAGAGTTGGCAGAGCCTCAACAGGTGATTGGTTGGGGTTCAAGTTTCAGGGGGTGAGACTTTATGTAAATTAGGAGGGGTCAAAGACAAGTGGGCAGTTACCATCTTTAAGATATAAATGTTGGCTCTTTGTCTCAGTACTCTTAACTTTTGCTCTTCCCTTTCCTGTCCTCTTCTTCTTCTCTTCCTGTTTCTGCATCTTTCTCTGTCTCTTTGTTTCTCTCTTCTTCTCTCTGACTCTCTCTGTGTGTGTATATCTTAGTCTTAACTATGTTACTGTGTTTTGGTTTTTGGCTGTGTTTTGATGTCTAATAAACAGCCTGCACTGAAACCCGCTCATCCCATTGATTCTTTTGGAAACTTTGGTTGTAATTGGGTTTGAATTTTTGTCCAAAAGGAGCACGGAGACCCCTAAAATTATGATCCAACAGTCTGTGCAACAGTTGTTTTTTTGTTTGTTACTTACTATTGGTCACTTTGCTGCCATCCCTTCTTGAGGTGAACGTTACCCGAACCCGGGCGGAAGCACAGTCAGTTCATCCGGTTTCTTTGCTTTGTTTTCCACTTCTGTCTGTCTGTGTTTCAGTCAGAACTCTTCCATGAGTTCGGACTGTACGGTGCCAGGCATTGCTCCGCACACATCATCAGTAAGGCTTGACCCTGTTGCTGGTTCAACAGATGGCCTTCCTTGGATCTCTTATGGTGATCTTTGCACACCTGGAAAGCATCACTGTTTTGACCCAGGTGGTCAGGCACCAGAGTGTTCACATGGTGCCTAACATTTCCTACCCCGTGACAGGTGGCAGTCGGTCTTCTTTCTTTTACCTGTCAGTGCATCAAAGTCTTTGCACCTTGACTTCAAGACTTCTTTGTATTTATTAATTTTGCTTTATTTCTAAATTTTAAATGTACGTTAAGAAGTTTGTAGTACAGTAAAAAAAAAATCATGTAAGACGACTCGTTTTGGGGTCAGCTTGAAAGAAATGCATGAAATGTAAAAGTGAGGTCAGAGGTCAAATGCGACATAATATTTGGATGCAAACTATAATGTGATATTTAGAATGATTTTGTGAAAGTGTGACCTTATTTAACTTTGAGGAAGAAGTTAAAGTAACGCGATATTTAGAATCCCCATATATCATGTATATCAGGCTTTAATTAATTAATCATTAAGTTGATGTTGAAGACCTTGGTGAATGTGAGCCAAATTTTAATGGATTGTTAACACGCCCCCACTCTACAACCCTAACAAGTTTAATCAGAATTCATTCAAAAATGTTCAAGCTATCGTGTTCACAGACAGAATGACATGCACACACGCAACCATTAGCAAAAACATAACCTCTTTGGCGGATGTAATGAAGAGGTTGCTGATAAACCCAACAAGCAGCGGTGGTGTCAAATATGCATAAGACATAACTAACACAAAGTAAGAAAAATAAAGTTGAAAAATATAAAAACAATTTATAATAAATAAAATTTTCCCCCCCAGGTCTCATATCGAGCCGATAACAAAGCTAAGACATCCATGAAAGAAAAGCCAGATAGAAGGTGTTGCCAGGTCTGATAAAGAGCAGGTGCATCAGTGTAGCAGCGCCGAGCTGCATGTGGTCTCGCCATCTAACGTCAGTCCAGGTGGAATAGCTGTTACCGTGTCATCATCTCATCATTAACATACACAACACGACCGCGGCTCTTCTCATTGACTGTAATCACCTTAATGCAGAAAGCTGATGAAGTTGCCAAGGCGCAGAGTGCTCTGTCTCAGACCTTTTCTCTTTTTTTTGGCGTGTGCGTTTTTGTAATGGCGCTGTCATAACCGCTCTGCTCCGTCTGGGCCTAAGTGAATCTGAGGCGCCATCTTTTAAACGAGGCTAACAAATGAACACGTTTTCCCCCCATCAAACGGCTCCTGACAGTGATGCATGGGCTTCCAGATGAGCTCTGAAAAACTGATGGATCTGCGACGGTACAAGCGCTTAGATAAACTAATGCATGTAATTACGTTTTCCATTCCCACTCCATTGCAAGGCATCTTATTACAATATCATTAGTTGAAATGTTCAGCAAAAAAATGATATGGTTTGCAAATTTCTTTTTTTTTTCCTGACTTCCTATCACTCTCTTTTATCTTTTTTTTTTTTTGCCATGTGGGGTAATTACGGGAAGTTGATTTCTTTCACTGGAATAAAAGCGAATTCAATTTGTTTGCTTCTTGGAAAGACATCATCGGGCATCTCACTGTAAGTGTTAGTAATTGTTGGAAGTCTTATTCACCGCTGCTGTGGATAAGACGAGCATCAAGATGGTTAGAGATGCCCTGTGTGTGGGGTAAGCGAGAGACACGAGGGCAGATATGTGGTTCTGATTCTTCCCAGTTTTTTAATTGGGGCCAGGACTTATCATGGCGATAAACCTCTGCAGAACCAGTTTTTCAGTATTTCAGGACACAGTTTGGGATCTTATTCTAGGTGATTGCACTGATAAACCAAACCCTCTTACAACCCCTACCTGATATGCTGTTGCTTTTTTCCTTTGCCTACCACCAAACAGCTCCAACCCATTAAGGTGTGAACTCTGAGATCTATTAAGTCCCCATTTTCAACCAAAGTGGTGCTGGTCCCGGCACACAGAGAGAGTTCTGGTGCCTTCTGAGAACCAGTCTGCATTTCGACAGCTCTAAGAACCAATTATTACTTCTGGTTTTAGAGATTGGACAGGATCCAAGGAGTAAAGGTCCTTTTGTAGCCTGACCTTTTCCCCTCACCCTCCAGTCGGTTGCGTCAGTTTCCTTCCTGTTAAAAGGGTGTTTTTTTTCCTCCCCACCGGACCAAGTGCTGGATCTTTGGGACTCTCGCAAATCGCTGCTTTATAAACACAAAGCTGAATTGACCCGTCAAATCTTGTAAGTTTAGAGATAGTGGCTTCATGCATCTGATGTGTTGCAGCACATGTTCTGACATGGTTCATGGCTGGTCTGTCTCTGCAGGTCTAGGAGATGCAACCGGTTCAGTTTTGTTTATATCACAGCAGCACTTGTTGGGTAAAGAGCCTGCAGTATTATCGGATGACTCCTCCCTGGGAGCAAGCACTAGGTGGAGGTGGGAAGGAAAAGCTCCCTTTCAATAGGAAGAAACCTCCGGCTCAGGGAAGGGCAGAGACAGGAGACTACACACACTATAGGGGAGAGAGAGGACTTACATAAAGTTTATTTACTATTTACCTCACTCTTACCCCAGGTTGTGTGAGGCTCTCAGTGTATTGATAACTTCTTAATACACCGGAGCATGATAGAGCTGAGTTTGGGTTTTTATCACAAAACTGCATTTTTTTAAATTAATTAATTTGTTTTTAGAAATTACTAATCAGTGTCTTGTTTCTTGCATAGCCAGCACTGCAGACTAGAGGTGCTCAGAGCTGCTCTCACCTCTGATTTAGAGAGATCTGAACTGGGGACTGAGTTGGACTCTGCCCATTTTACATTCTGCATTATTTTTAGCCAGAGCTGGGGGAACATGACCTGCTATTTATATTTCGATCACCGGAGTTTACTCAAGCGTCGTCATTTTTTATTATGCTTATTGCTGTACCACAAATAAAGGATAAAAGCACGTCTGTCAAATGAGGTAGGCCAGGCTCATTGCCCTCTACGCTGCTGCTGTTTTGACCACATCAGTTTGGATCTAATCATTGTGGGGTCTTCTGGATTTCTTCTTTTATTTAATGCATACATATTCCCACACGGGCCATTTAAGACACACACAGCTGGAAATCACAGATGACTGACATCCATACTTTAAGAAATTCCCTGTCCATACACATTTATCTCATACACTCAGGTGTGCGTAATGTCTTTATTTTCAGTCCAGCTCTGGTAATACTGTGTGTGTGTGTCTTTCATAAGTGTGTAGCACACATTCAGCCTCTCTCTGTCAAAGTTGGCCGTGCAGCAGCTGTGTGAGCGAGCGCAGGGAGTGTGTTTTTGTTGTTTTTGCTTCTCTGTACATGTAACAGTGTGAATACTTGTTAGTCTGTGTCTGCATGTTAAAACATGCATATTGCTGCTCTCTGAGTGTGTAACGGCCCTGCTGCATGCCATGGTTGCGTTTGCATGTGTGTGCGCGCTGCTCTCTCTCTCCAGCCTGCTCCGTCTGCGAGTGATGTTTCGGGGGGAGCGAAGGAGGCTCGCGTTGAGCGGCAGTGGAGCTCATTAGCCGAGTACCAGGGGAGCGCGGCCGCTGCAGCCCCCACTCCCAGCTCCCAGAGCGCCTCTCCGGGGCGGCCGCAGCGCCGCCTGGCCGGCCCTCGGCCCTTCATCTGCGCGCATCCCTTGTACTGAAGGCTTCTGCGCGGCGCAGCAGCAATACGCTGTTGTACGCTGGGTGACGGGCACGCTTCACACCAGCATCAGGCTCGCTTGTAAGAGATTATTCTGGCTGCGGTAATTCACAGGGAGGTTTTAGCTTCAAATTTCAGCACTAAGAAAGGTATTTTTGTGATAATTGTTCATTTCATTTCCATCTGTGTGTGTGTGTGTGTGTGTGTGTGTGTGTGTGTGTGTGTGTGTCTGTAGGTTTTGATCATTTCTTTGCTATAAAATGAGGAGGAATGCCTTCTTTTTCTGTTAAGTAATTTGAAACCCCAAAATAGTCAATTTAACATGAAACAAAAAAGAGAAGAAAGCTGGAATTGGAGAATATTAAGAATTCACTCTTGAGAAAAATGATAAATAAGGAATGATTTGGCAATTTCAACAACATGGAAGAGAGGCTTGGCCAAAAAGGTGAGGAAAAGGGAAGCTTTCAAGTCCTTCCCTTTCATTCCCAGTTTGGCTTTTATCCACCGAGGTCAGACTGAGAAGTCCAGGGTCTTCTGCTGCAATACCCCCCCCCCGTTTTTTTTTTTTTGCATTATTTGTCTTCACATGGTTTGTAGCTGCAACAGTGATTTTCCCTCTGGACTCTCGCTCATTTTATCATCATCATTTTTAACTCTGTGCTGAGATTAATTTCAATCTTTTGAAAACACGATAGGGGTTGGGGGGGTGGGGGAGAAAGGAGATATGATGAAATTAGGTCACCACGGCGATGGCTATAGCAAAGAAAAACAGGACATGAATAAATAAAAAGAATTCAACACCAAACGAGTGTAATATAATATTTTTTGGGGGGGGCGTGTGTGTGCGGCGGCTGCATCAGCCTCCCTGCGTGATGTTGCGCGAGCTTATTGGCCAACGAAGCTGCGTTGTGTTTTGGATATTCATGACCTCGACAAAGAGGAGTACAGGAGAAGTTTCCTTCCTCGGCCGAGAGCTGTTTGTGGTGAGAGAAAGTAGTGGCTTTTTTTTTTTTAATTATCCAACATAAGACGCCGAGCATACAAAAAAAACAAAACAAAAAACACCCCCCCCCCAACACACACACACTCACACACAGTTTTTTATTATTTTTTTTCTCCACGTCTGATGCAATTTTTACGGCTCTGCAGCAGCTGTGGAGCGTCTAATCTGCACCGTGTTAAAGCCACTGGTATGAAGACTGGTATTGATCAGAACATATGCTGATACTCAAATGAATCCAGAAACAGCAGGGAGCGACGGGCGGGAGACGATCCAGTCAGTCAAAGCAGGGGAAAGCATTCTGTTTCTCAGAGAGCGAGCGCATCAAAGCTGAAATAAACAGCACTGGAAAGCAAAATCAGACGAAATCAGAGGCCGGATGTAATTTCTTGGGATTTCTTTAGTTTTTCAGAACAGATGAACCCCCCCCCCCCAGAGGGACGGCTGTAACGCGATGCCTTCTGGGGAACTCCTCTTATATGAAATGCAGTGTTACAAATATAAACAACCGTGTGCATTATGAACTGAACTGCAGGCTCCTGCACCGCTCTGTCTTTGACAAATGAGACTTTCATTGGACAATTATCGTTTTCGGGATCGCAAACGTGCGAACAGAATTTGTCACTGTCACTTTGTGTGTTTAAGGGCATATTAATCAAGTGATTAATTGCCAGATATTACCCAGTGAACGCGGCCTGTGTTCCCCCCATTCAAGTGCTACTTTGCCTTTGAGCGTGATTGGTTAATGATTTTGGGGTTTTGTTTGCAGAGGGATGAATGGATTTGTGTAATGTTTACTGGCACGTCTGAGGGGAAGCTCGGCATACATTTAGGATATTTTAATTATTAAAGATTAAAGACTAGAAGATAGCTTTATTCCTGGGAGCAGCATTGTGCTTTGACAGCGTTTTCTCTTTTCATTTGGGCAGATCGGCGGTATCAGAGGATGGGCGTTGTAGCTTTACCTTCTCTCCATGATGTTAATCCATTTTTATGCTTTACTGCAAAGGAGTTTGGCTCTCTTTAAATCAGGCTTTAAACCAAGTGCTGCAAAAGTCAGGATGTCCAGTTTGAACATTCATTAGTTAGGGGTGTAATCTTACTGAACACATTTTTACTGGTCTGAGTGGGTTTGTAGATGTCCACCAGCCACACACAACACACACACACACACACACACACACACACACACACACACACACCTGTTTGCATCAGTGGAGCTGAGGCGGAGCAGGTCAACACTTTGGGAAAAAAAACTATTTATTGAGATAAAAAAGGAAGTGACGTCATGTCCGGCTAAGGCTTTAGTCAGTTTGGTCATGTCAGCGTACGCAGCATTGAGACTTACATCTAACGCTTGGTCAAATACGTCCTGTATTTGTATAATGAAATAAAATAGTAAAAACATAATAAAGCTCAGAAATGGCAGCTGAAGCAGAAAAACTCCTCTTGTCGACTCGCGCAGAGGAACATCAGGAGGCGTCGTAAAAAGGGGACCAGCGGAGTTAAGGACTGGGAAAGCGAGGTGGAGGTGTCTGCACCGAGCCCGGAGCGTAGGAAAAGACGAAACCTACCACAGCCACAGTGTGCTCACCCCTCTGCCATCTGGCAAGCTGATACCAGACTAATTGTATTTGCACAGCAAGCAAATACTATCACATATAAGAAGACAGGAAGCCAGTGAGACATGGAGGGGAGAAGCTTATTTCCAGCGCTAACCCAAGTCTCGAAGCAGACATCCTATCTTTAATAGGCTGAACAACATAAACACACATTAGACTGACTTCTTTATTAGGACTAAAACGCACTATATTTTTTTACTTTTGCATGAAGGAACCCCATCTGAGATCAACCCTTCCTATCTCGAGGATTTTAGCTCCTCTACTCAGTGACATGTGACCATGTGTGTTATTTAATACTAAGAGGAGGTGTACATGCAGCATTTTTTTTATGTCATATGCTTGGATCTTTTTTTTCTTTCTTTTCTACAAAGCATCATAATTGAACACTAGAGGGCGCTAAGCTAATGTGTGATGCGAGTGAGTGCAGCAGGCCGTCCTGAGCTCACAGTTTGGTTTTTCTGCTCCAGTTCAAAAACAGTTCTAATTGGGCCTCTTTTGCTCTCCTCCAACGCCGCCAAAGACACGTACATCTCCTTCTCCAACCTCCAGTCTTAGATGCACAATTTAGTTTTGACAAATGTGATGTTTCAGTTAAATTGTTAATGCTGCAACAGGACTCTGCGAGCCAGACATCAAAGGGCATACATTAATACGTACCGCTCATGTTATTTCTTGTTCTGTTTAGTCTCCCGGGGAGAGGAATACCCCGCGTGAGAGTCTCAGAGATTTTTTTTTTCTCTTGCCGTTAATAATCCCTGATGTTTCTTTTCCTAAAGGTAGAGCACCTCGACACGCAAATGAGGAACTGGAGCTGGGGGAAAAAAAAAATGAGAAAAGAAAAATGAGGAGGGCCGAGCCGGATGATCCGCCGACGTTAAGAGGCGCGCTTTGAAGAAAATTCCATCAAAGGAAAAACAATAAGTGAAGCGGTGTGTGTGTGTGTGGTGTGTGTGTAAAGATGGTGTTAAATACCTCTTGTTGTTCAGAAATGCTTAAAATCTCAATTGGCTCCCTTAACTGGCATCTGGAGAACAATGAGATGAATCTGTTAGGGGTTTATAAAGAGCTTTTTAGCGTTTACGTCTCCTTCCATATGCCGTTGCGTGATTGCTTTGCATCTTCCTATTAGCCGGCGCACCTTGTTTCCTGGGAAAATGTGTCGGGAGTGTGGTTTCTGATGTTTGAACGGCACAGGGCTCGCTCGCTCGATTTCTTTCTTGCTTCCGGAGAGAGAGAGAGAAGAGAGCCTGATAAACATGCAGGAACAAATAATACAGTCCAGAGTCACAAATAGGCACATAATAGGTGCTAATGGCGCTTATGATGCTTTTCTGGAGCCCTAAGGGGCACACACCAGAGCCCCCTTTTTTCTTTAGCTGCTTCTTTACATTGATGAATGACAGATTGGACATGGCGGCGACTCTCGGCGGCGAGGAGAGAAAAGCTTCCTGCCTTTTGTTTAGCAGATGTGTGGAGGAGCTGAAGACGTGCTCATTTCTGACATTTCTCCCCAACCTGCTGTGACACAAATAGACTCACTGTCACATGATGTATAGTCAGGGACTGGAGGTGGGGTGGCGGGGTGTGGGGGTTGCCAATGAACAAGGCTGTCTTATAAGGAGGTGTGAGGTGTGTTTGTGTGTGTCGTGTGACCCATTAATAGAAAAAGTGCCTCTTCTCTGCGGGTTAAATGAACAGTTCTCTCCAAAATAAGATGGATTGGCAACTGTTTTTCTTCTGCCCCGTGGTGCTGTTCATCCATCTGCATTTATGCGGTGTGAGCTGCCCGGCTTCAGTGGTCTGCCTTCTCTTGACTATACCAGAACTAAACGGCACTCCATTTAAATAAAGCAAAACAAAACTCAACAGTAGTGTCTTATAACCTGATTTACTTCCCGAAAAATCTCGTGCACGGTTTCATGTAGGAACTCATTTTCTTTCTGCTGTCTACAGAAAGAAGGCTGCAGCTCGCTGAGGTTACAGCTCAGCTGACTAATGTTTACATTCTGTCAAAGTGTGCCCCCCCCCGATGGGGCCGATGGCCTTGGTAATACTCGAGCATGACAAGGAAATAACAGACTATTTCTTTCACACTGATGATCCAGCACCACAGAACAGGGCCAAAACCAGGGTTTAGAAATTAGTGAGCTCCAGATTTTTTTTATTCTTGTGTGACACGTGTGGCTACAATGATCAGAAAAGGCTGCACTTTAAAGGAAACTAAGTCCTAGGGTTGCAGTATAGCCAGCAGGAGCAGGACCAGCTGTTTATATGGAAATATGGAAGATGAGCGTTGTGTATAAAACAATAAAATGAAGTACAGAGTGATTCTTTCACTTGTCATTAATGTAGCACAAGAGAAAATGTTACTTACTCAGTATGGCCCTGCTACACCTCTGATTCACTCGTGCTGCCCAAACCAGCCAATCAGCATTCGTCATGAGTCGATCTCCTAAACACAACCCAGTCAGAGGCACCTTAGAACTTCCATTCAGTCTTTTCAAAGTAAAAGCCATCTAGAGCATCTCGCACTGATTGGTGCCAATTTTTAGTGGTTTATTTTGAAAAAAAAAAGAAAATGACCAAGGTCCAGATGTCGGGGACCTCATAGTGGGTTACAGAACAAGACCAAGGCAGCATTTCTCTTCATTTCAAGTTTTCTTTAAATGTGACACCTTCATAAGTATGAACACACTCAAAGACAACTTTAGATGCTACTGAATAATTGTTATTCTACTATTTACTAATCCAATTCAAGGACACATTGGTTGTTCATGCTCGTGTAGTGGAGTTTCTTTATAAATTAAAGCTCACGTGGGCGTCACATGGGTGAAGCCTTGACGTCGTCGGCCTGGTCAATGCTGGTTGTGGTACAGCGCCAAGAACTCATCTGTACAACAAATGATGTCGACATCATTTCCACAGGTCAGAACATCTCTTACAAAGTAAGAAATGAAGAGTTCACATGCAACCCTTTTTATTCGGCTCTTACGGTAAAGTTGAGTAATTGTGACCGGTGCCACCCACGTGCGGGTACACGCCAGCTCACCCAGCTTGCACCACCGTCTGGTTATCCCGCAAGCGAACCTTCGGCAGTGAAGGAAACAGGAGCGCCGCTGGCTGCACGCTCGCTGACTTCTGTCATTTTGTTCTGGAAGCAGATCTGAAATATGACACAAAATGCTGAGCTCAGAAAAGAGAAACAAGGGTTACCCCTATTAGGCATCCAAGGGGGAAAGTTAAGAAGCACTTTAATTTTCAAAGTATCTTTCAGTCGTGACTACACATCAAGTAAAGACAGCCAGCCGTCGGTCATCCAATGGAGATGTGTTTGCTGGGTGAGGACTCTATAAAGAATGGGAGACCAAAACTAACTTTTAATACTCTTTCAGGAGCCAAAATTGACTTTCGAAGTCGAAGGATTCATTGGTGTTGGACTTCTCTGACTCGGGGATTTGAGGAAATCGAAAGTTTGAGTTTAGTTTTGCTCATTCCATGTGCAGCATGACGAGTATTATATGTTTAACCTGTGTTCTTTGTGTGTGGTTTCTGGCATTTAAAAAGCTGAAAACTAAGACAAAATGACAAAAGCTTAAATGCCAGGACCTAGAGAGATAAAATAAAAATAACAAGTCAAACATAACAAAGTGATGATCAAATTTAGGTCACTGGGACCCAAATGGACTGCTTATACACTGTAACAGCACCCCCACTAATGGTTAAATTACTAACACAACTGCTAACAGAAACCACCATTTACTGCTGTGACACATTACAAATAAAAGGGTTAACATCAGTCACATGCAGAGTCATTTAAACGTTGAGAAGTTCAGGTCTAGCTGATTGATGGATGTATGGCCCATAAAAGAGGAAATAGTTCCTGCACAATACTGGTGGATTTTATTGAGCAACTAGGTCATGATTTCTGCACAGAGGAACTCTTGCTGAATTTTCGAGGTGTTTTTTGAGCCCCACAACATGAGTGGCATGTAATTCCTCCTAACCTCGTGAACTTGAGCCAAAACTGTCACGTGAAAACCTAAAGATAAGCCAGTATCCCTTATGTGACTCATGTTTGGTGCAGCTCTACTACTCTGTTCAAGGTATAAAAAAAAAAAGGCCCATTCTTGTTTGTCTCATCCTTGTCTTCTGAGGTCAGCGACAACCCCGAGGCCATATCACCTCCTCCACTCGCCGCTGTTCTTACAAACGTCTTGCCAACGAGCCTGCCAGCCGTCTTAAGCGTCTCTTAACCAGGTGAGACGTGAGCGACCTCTCCTCGCATCCTCGGCATCCTCTTTGTGACAGAAGAGGGGCTTTGTGTGTTTGCGTCGAGCGTGTTTGGCATTTTTGCCGTGAAGTCTCGGACCTCTCCGCGGCGCCGCGGGCCGTTACCCGTCAGGTCCGCCGCGACGCCGGCGTTGACGGGAGCGGGGGAAGGGGCCAGGTAGAGGTGGATCTGTCATCGCCGATTTGTCAGGCCTTCACTCACCACCTCTCAGGCGCCAACAGAGGTATGAGTGCAGTTTCGATGAAGTCTGCACTTACTCATGCACACATGGAGGGTCATCTGTCTCCTCTGTGCTGTCCAAACAACAGATAGTGTCCCGAAGAGTTAATTTATTGCTGTCTAAGTGAATCACCTTCAACAGAAACATAACAGCAGTGCTGTTTTTAGTCAGAGGACGCTTTGATAGATGAAGCAGGCTGCAGATTTTTAATCTTTTTAAACTGCTGTTTGACAGCATGAGAGCATGTAGAAAATATATCTTCAGGCTGGTTCAATTTCCTCTCAGGCTCCTCCTAGCTTCAGCTGACCTTTTTCGCGGTTGATGAAATTCTTTTGATTTTTACTTGATTGTGATAACGTTGGTTGTACACATTTTTCTGTAGATAATTAAATAAATAATTGGAGACATCGTTTGAAAGAAGCGAACAGTGTTTCATGGACGTAGGAGGACATGCAGAGGGTTGGTGTGGCAGATGAGGATGCTAGGAATACGGTGAGGAGAAGAAGAAAGGCAAAGAAGATAAAAAAGAAGAAGAAGAACGGTATTTAATGAAGCACAGAGTTTGAGTGATAAACTATTTACTAGTTAGCAGAGTACCACCATTGGTAGGAAGTTAGACGGGACCCCCTGGAGTCGAGATGCTGGCGGTGGCAGAGATGAAGCAGGTGGAGCGCTGAGATGCAAAGAGAACAGAGGCTGATGGGCTCACAGAAGGCAGGCAATAAAATTATTCGACCAGAGTGATGATGACAGAGGCTGACACCCACCAAACACCAAGGAACGAGGCAGCTGAAGCCAACTTAATCAGCAGCTTCAGTTAAACGGTGCTCCTCTGTAGATATAAATGGATACGTGAGGTCAGTAAACAATGGAGCCTCACCGGCGAGTCTCATGTCCTTCGACCTCACTTGATCACCACAGAGCAGTAAGCAGCAGTAGTGATTGCTCTTGGCTTAGCAGCACATGAACCAGTTCTCCACTTGCTGCAGGCGCTCCTCGGGGTGACCTTCCAGCTTTCGGTGGATCTCCAGAGCAGAGCGAGGACTACCGTCACCAGCTGCTGTCCAGCATGTGGAAGCCGGACGCTGCCTAGCCACGCGCTAACGGGAAGTTGAAGACCGCCACAGCAGCGACCGGGTCAGGCTGTCGGCAGGGGCTGGACTTTCAAAATAAGAGAGAGATCTGTAGCAAATTACAGATGGTGTTATTCTCTTTGTTCAGTCTACCTGGACTGCCCACCCAGGAAAGGTCTACGTGTGGTGAAACACTGCAGGCAGATAGGATGGGAAGTCATGGCTGTTTGCAGACTGATCCTCCAGAAGAGTGAATCCCAAAGTGTGGGCCACGAAGGCACTGCAGGTGGGCCGAAGTAATAACAGAAATTCAGTTTGACGTTACTCACAAGTATGCATAGTTACATATTTATATAAATGTATTTATTTATATAAAAAGTGAATTAAAACTGGTGATAGGAGGTGGTTAGTTTGTGGTATTACTCATTACTCTGACCTAAATTTACTGCTCTTGTGCTGAAGTTTGTGTCCCAGTGGTGACTGGGTCACATATTGGCATTAGCACTTTACATATGACTGGATAGCATTAGCAATTTATAGCCAACAGCCTGTGTTGTTTATGTTTTGCTATCGGACAACCGGGGATTGAATTTCCTGGTTTTTAAATGGGCCGCAGGACTCTTGACTTTGGGATTTGGGAATGGCTGCTCTAGAAACACGCTTCTTTTAGCCACAGCCTTTAGTGCGGATTCACAGTGGTGGAAATACACTTCACAAGCTGAATAAAGAAGACTTCCCTCTTTCAATAATTTCGCCGTTACCATGTCGTATACCGGGCAGGTCTGTGTGTTCACAGCAGAAGCTGAAGTAGCAGTGTCATTGGGGCCTATTCTGAGCTATTTTTGGCACTCGTGACTCAAATGTCACTCACGTATGTTGGAGCTGCAGCCGAGCGCCACCGATTCACTGCTAATGTGGCCAATAGAAAGCTGCAGATGCGGTCCATATCTGGATCAAATATTCACTGCTGTCTGTGAAGAAGTTCTGTGCCATGCAGATAATTGTATAGGTTACACCAACTGAAGCCAGCGAGAGAGAAAGCCTGTTAGCCAGCTGCAAATAGAGACCGGTGCTATCCATCTGAGCTTATAGGGTGGCTTGTTTTGATGAAAATGAGTTGGTAGCTTGTTTTCTACTTTACTGCAATTGGAAAGAGGTGTGGCTGACGTTCTAACAACATCTTACCTGTGAGTTATTTAGAACAGCTAATTTCTTCTTGTGCATGTTTACGACTTTTAT
Source organism: Pterophyllum scalare (assembly GCA_024447675.2). Lineage (NCBI taxonomy): Eukaryota > Metazoa > Chordata > Actinopteri > Cichliformes > Cichlidae > Pterophyllum > Pterophyllum scalare. The sequence goes on from JAMQGT020003889.1 coordinate 109,390, forward strand.
CACATAAACTCAGAGTTTTGTCTCCTAAAATTACACCCTCACCTGTGCCCCTTTTTCCACTGTGGCCCTGAGAGGTCAAACACCCTGCAATTAAAAAAAAGAAAAGAAAAAGAAATCTCACAAAACACGATGGCAGTGTTTTTGGGGCGACACTAACGTGAGTGAACGGCTCACAGCAGGAAGTGCGAAGCTAACAGTAGATGTATTAGCAAACATGCATCCAAGGTATTAAATGACTCATACCACTAAAACACACTTTACCTGCATCTTTTTCTCCCTGGCAACACTGAGGAATTGTCCGCTTCTTCTTCACGCGTTTCGGTTTTGTGTGCATTTGCAGCGTTGCTCTATTTGCTGGTGCTTTCTGAAGTCGTGGTGCATTTGACCTTGCAGGGCCACCGTACTAATATTCCTCTTTAACTGCACCTAAAAATCACTCTATACGAAAAACCAAAACATTAAACAAGACAAATGTCTAGACGGGTGGATCTGCATTTTTTTTTTCCCTCGTGTTGTGGTCTGTTTAAATTACTCCGTTATCCACACTCTAACCTTTTTTAGCCATTCGGCCCTCGACTCCCTCTCCTGCCTCTTGATTTCCCCAAAGTGCCGTGTTTTATGTGTGCTTTTCTTTGGAATCGAGGGAGCCAGCGGGGTCGAGAGGAGCAGAGACGACCGTCCGAGACGTGGGAGAGTGAAATGAGGTGGCTGTTTATTCTCCCCCCGCCAAAGCCACATACCTTTTTAGAGTGGCTTTGGAGCGCGGCCTAAAACAACACCAGAGGCCATGCACACAAATTACATGTCTCAGAGTGAGGAGAAGGAGGAAGGATGGAAGAGTGCGGTTCCCAGTAAGAAATAATAGCACTCATACCCATCCAGAGCAGATCAATTCAAACTGATGTGCCAAATATGCCCCTTTTTAAAAATATTTTTTCATCCTTCACATCAATTCTTTCTTTCTTTTTTTTTTTTTTTTTTTTTTGCTATCTTTGGACAGAGTTCACGCTGAGGCCGCAGAAGATTATACAACATCGAGTTGAGAGCTCGTGTTTCATTTTGCAGAGGAAACGGACGCTGACTTTGATAGATTGCAGCGAGGAAGAGTCGTCCTAATTGAAACGAATATCCTAATTTTTCTCTCACGGTATTTTTCCCGTCTGCCCCCCCCCCGAAACCAAGCAAACCGACCCGCTCTGTGTTCACACTGCAGTAAAAACAAAGGTATTAGTAATAAATGCCACGCTGGGGTTTGTGGTTTTCAGATCTTGAGGGGGAAAATAGCAGGCAGCGTGAAATGATAGGGATACGCAGTCCAACAGAAATATTTAAAAGATGTGCTTTTTTTTGTTGTTCTTACCTTTAGTTTGAGTAATTTAGAGTGCCTTAACTGTATTTCCACTTATTTAATCTGAGCAGAAACCTGGGGTTGCTCTCTTTGCTTATCATGAATATTCAGCTCCAGTGTTAGGCACCTTGTGGGCTTTTTGTTTTATAAATGTTTGCTTATGTCAAGGAAATCCTGTACTGTTTACCTACCCTGAGCTGCGTGGCTGCTTCTCCTGTTATTAATTTGTGTCTGGCTTATTTATTATTAGGCTTGTCTAAGCACTTTATCTCTGCTGCGAAAACTGCTGCACCAATAAAAATGTATTATTATTGCGATTATTCTTATTTACTTTGCGGTTAAGTAACCTCAGGAAAAGTGACAATTCCTGGAGTGTTTACCCACATTAATCTGCCGTGTGAGCTCTGATCTCACACGGCCCTCCCTCCCCATGTGACCGAATGCCCGGACCCATCCCGGGGCTGATGGGGGGCAGGAAGAGGTCATTGCGAAGCAGGAAATGGGGGTGGGGTGGGGGTTCCTTAGCGCCAAGCTGATGATGACCAGCGGCCTGGAAAGCTCCTGCCCATCCATCACGACGGTCTCTATCTTCCACAACTGATGCGACCCGGCTCGGGCTGTGAACCAGCGTCCACGGAGCGTGAGCAGAAGTGCAGCTTGTGTTGAGGTGATTGCTGTAATTATAGCGTTTGCCATTCCAGCTGAGAGAGTGAGAGAAGCAGAGAGGGGAAGAGAGTTCTTTGCTGGTTGGTAATTGTGTGTGAAAAGGTGGAGAAGCAGGGTGGGTGATATCATCTGGCCTTGGAGAGATGAGACTCAATATTCCCTGTGTGTGTGTGTGTGTGTGTGTGTGTGTGTGAGGCTCAGTATTGTTTGGCAGTCAAACATTGCATTAGTGGTGCTGTGGGCTTTGACACACCCCAGCTGTACTCCGTGTGAGAACGCAGGTTTGTGACTATTTTGGAGTTTCCGTGCAGTCTGTGGTGCGCAGAGACGTAATCGCACAGCCAAATCAGAGCCCTGGTTATTTATTCTTTTCTCCAATACAAACACACACACACACACACACACACACACACACACACACACACAGGAACATTCAAAGTTTTACAAACAGAGAGAGAACAACAAGTAAAGAAAAAAAAAAGAGCCAGAACCCAGGCATAGCTGCCCATAGGCCGTGCAGAGGCGGCCACAGCTGCTGGCTGGTTGAGCGGGCTGGATGCTCTCTGAGGCTATGCAGATGTTGGAACCCTGCAGCTACATTAATGCACCTCTTAACCCCCACCCTCACTCAGCTTCCAACACGCAGGAAAAATTATGCAAGCTTTTGAAGCTTGAAAGCACCTTTGCAAAAACAATGGAGAGTCACAGCAGATGGCAGTCCTCTTGGTCTTTTTCCTGTTAAACAGGAGTTTTTCCTCCCCACTGTCGCCATGTGCTGCTCATAGGGGATCCTCGAAATTGCTGGGCTTCTCTCTTTAATGTTGTGGAGTGCTCATATTGCAAAAAAAGGCTTCTTGAGTTAACTACTATTGTGATTTATTAGTTTTATGTTAGGCTGCCATCCTTTGTCAGCCCGTTTGAGTGCTGCTGATGTTTCACATTCTTCTTGGCACCTTTCTCAGGGATCCTTGCACAAGCAGGCTTTTTAAGAAAGATTATTTAGGGGGAATTTTGAGTTTAAAGAGGACACAGTGGAGAATCAAGACAGGCAGTGCTTTGCACCCATTTGGTACGTGCACAAAACAATCCGCAAACAGATCTCTTCCAGATGTATGCGAAAGGCAGCTGAACACAGCTTTATTTATACAACACCTTTCATGAACACAGTTAGCCCAAATTGTTTTGCAGAGCAGGAAAGCAACAACAAACAGAATGTGAACAACAAAACAGTAAAAATGTGAAAAAGGTTTGCAAATGTTGGAAAGTCAAATAGCAGGAGGATAAAAAACTGGCACTGACCTAAAAGAATACAAGAGCTAAAACTGCCAGAATGGGGCCGTAATGCAAGAAACTGGTGGAAGTGGCTCCGTGTATGGAAGCATAGCGTATATGTGTATTGTTCTGCCACTGAAAAATGTTTTTACCCTTTGTTTTGGCATCCATAAATCATCATTATCTCAAAATTTTAACTTAATAACTCAGATGTTCAGCTTATTTTCTCGGAAGTTTGAGTTAGTAAGTCAAAATTTTGAGACAACAACCCGAAGGGCACAAACGTGGCAGACCTTTCTTGTGCTGACACTTCTTCTTTTTTCCTCCACTTGTTTAGCTTCCTCTGATCTTTTAAAGACACTGTCAAACTGTGCTATCTTTGCCATTTTTCATAGGTTCAACTAAAGAAATGAGAACAAATTATGTGTTTTATGACCGACTGCTAGCAACAAAGTGTCTAAAGATACACTTTAAGTTGTCTGTTATGTGTAGACAGAACACTGGTTCATCCTTTGAGTTAGGTACCTGTTTTATCCTTGAATGATTCATATGTCAGAGTTAAGTGGCTCAACAAACTTTCCTATGAAAATGTTCAGGTACAAGGACTGGGCTGAAAATGTCTAAGGAAGAACTTTGAGAGATCTTCAGGAAGCCTGGAGAACTATTGCTCAAGACCACTTTAATAAATTAGAACAAAATCTGACTGCTTGGAAGTGGAATATAAAGAAATGAGGGATGACCCAAGACTTCTGCAAAGCACTGTAGCTGACATATTTGTGTCAGAAATCAGAGGAAACGCAATAAGTTACCAAAGAGCGACTTAATTTATGCAGATGGACTGGTTTTATGTACAAGTGTAGTTACAAACTATAGGCCCATTCTGAGAGAGAGAAAGAGGCAATCTGATTAATTATTTAAGCTATAGATAATCCCAAATGTGAATGTGGTTCAAAAGTTATATTTCTTTCCATAACTTACCTGACCTGAGCAAAGGATCAAATAGAAAGATTATTTTTGTACTTGTACTATGATAAAAAATAGAAATGTTATCATATCTGAATAAAGCCCCAGAGACAGAACTATACGTAATATATGACAAACCACAAGACAGTAGTCACATCATGCAACATACTGGCAAAGGAAATTAAACTACGACCTTATAAAAACCAAATCTAGTAAACAATCAATTTAGAAAAGAATTTAAGTACAATAATCTAAATAAAGGATGAGATGACAGAGAGGATATTTAAAGGTAGCTTTTTCCAATAAGAAGAAGCCTGAAGCACAGTAAGAGAAACCAATCAGAGTTTCTTGAATACATAACTGAGCAAAGAACTGTTCTAGACATTTCAGGATGCATTAAAAATCTATAAGGAGCCATTCATATCCCTGCTTTAAAGTACATTTAGAAGCTTTAATGTTGTGTAGTTATTATTTTTTCCTCATGCTCAGAGGTCACGTATAAACAGGCTGGGATAAATGTAAGTATCTTTGTGATCCAAGCAACTCAGACTGCAGAAAAAACAACAGCAAAAAAAAAAAAGAAAAGAAAAGATGAAACTGTCTGCCCAAGTGGGGCACGAGGCAGAGGAAAAGCACCAGGGCGGGCAAACAGCCATGAAATCCCTGATGCTTCCTGCCAGTGTGGAGATAGGCCCCGCCAACTGCCCAAATCCACAGCAAGGCCTCATTCCTCCAAAGCAGGGAGCAGGGTGGGGGTGGGGGTGTGGAGATGCCGCTAAAGCCTCTCCCAATGTCAAGTGGCATTTATTAAATACACTGACAAGAGGATGTTTTCACGCGAGGGTCCCCAGTGATCTGTGTGGTCCAAGCTGGAGTGCCAAACCCGGAGCTGCTGTCTTTCTCTTCGTCTTAGACGCTTCTTCTCGCCAGTTTTGTCGCCGGTCCAGATCGGCGGTAATCCCTCGCAGCCCTCCCTGAGTCTCAGGTACACCTCGCAAGCAAACAAAACATCCGATAAGGCTGACGTGGCTGACGGCAACGATAATAAATAAGCCATTAGGAGAAGCGGCACCTGTGGGAGATCTGCTCGGCTCTTGCAAAGAGACGTTTCGTGCCGCGCTCCGAGGGCTCGAGAGGATTTGGGTGCAAATCACATTTTGTTATTTTTCTCTCCGTCTTTTGTGCGCCGCAATGTTTTGGCGAAGGCGTGGAGTAGGGTGGCATCTTCCACACCCGCCCAGTGGAGTCATGGGTGGTAAATTCCCCCTCCCACCCCCCAGGCTGGAAACACAGCAGTTTACAAACCAAGTCAGGTGGTGGTGGTGGTGGTGGGGGACCTCAGGGGCCTCTGATTAGTTCTATTTTTTTTACACGTTGGGGCCGTTTGGTGTTGCGGCGTCTCTGTGAAGTCTTATGTTGTGTGCTGCTGCAATCTGCCAGTGCAGGCGACAGCGGCTGCAGACCCCAAGTCGAACGCTTATTGTTCGTTTTGGATACAGCTGTCCAGCAATCCCAAGAACATGGGAGTTCATATCCAAGGATAATCTGTTTGCCCTCCCCGCAGCCGCTTTTTTGCGGCTGATGTTTAATGCCTCGTCTCGAGTGCATACTACTGTTTGGTCAAAGAATAGAGGAGTTTAAAAAAAAAAAGCAGAGGGAGGGAGGGTCGCAGAGAGAAAGCGAGCTTAGGAGTGCAGCAGCCCCTAATCCTTGGGTGACCAGTGGCGAGGCCCAGATGAGCGCTTACATTAAGGCGACTGGAATAGTTTTCAAAACTGCCGGGGCTGTCCTTTTGTCTTTTCAATGCAGCGAAGCACATTACGCAGAGAGCTGGGGACGAGGCGGGGCGACATGAGAAGCTACATTTATCAGTTCACAGTTTCAGAGGATATTGCAAATCAATTTATTAGATTATGAGGCCTGCTTTGAGCTCTGCTTTTTCTCCCCCTTCCCCACCCTCCTCCGCCTCCCTCCGCCCTCCCCTATCCTCTGTCTTCAAACGTAATATTTTAAAGGAAACTCTATTTCCAGATTATAGAGCACTTTATCGCAGAACAAGGAAGTATAAATTCTGGCCCAGACATCCTAAATCCCATTTTCTTTCTCTTTCCCTTACAGTATCGTGCCTCGAGCTTCTCAAGGACACTGACATAATGGTGTTTGTTATGCTTTGGTCTGTATTGCCCAATTTAACCTTTTTAGATATGGATTCCTGTAAAGACACAAATGAACCACTGCAAACATTTATATCTGCAACAGAAGAAGACACATGAGACTTTTGTGCTCTTCGTGGACATTAAACTTTTCTTTTTAAAGACGCTGGGATGAATTAGAATTGGCTAGCACTTGTCCACTGATGCTGGTTTATGTTGCAGTCCAGCGCACATCAAGCATAAAGTTTATAATACGCAATTAATCTTCCAGCGAGTGATCCAATTATCTAATTGAAGCTGCAGTTTATGAATGCTCGGCTTGTTATGTGCTAAGATAAAGCTCGGACTTCTCCTGAAATTGTGTTATCCGTGTTTGGAGGATTTTTTTTTCCCCCTCACTGTGCGTTTCAAAGCGGCTCGCGCATGTTTGCTATGAAAAAGATAATTCACAATGGTAATCAGTGCTCTTTAAATCCACGCCTCCCGTGTTGGGCGGACTTAGGATAAAACCCTTGAGGGGAAGGCCTCTCTACTGACGGATGTCCTTTTTTTTTTTTGAGAATCACAGTTCATCTTGGATTAATGGCACTGATGGCTCAAAACCATCACATCATGTGCCAGACAGTTTTAAAAGTTAGTGCATGTGAATGCTAAGCGCTAGCGAAATCCAGTCCACAAGCCAGTGTGCGCCTAGCGCCGGTCCCAAGCCTAGATAAATGGGGAAGACGGCTTCAGGAAGGGGATCCGATGTAAAATCTCGGCCAAAACAAACATGCAAATCATCAAGAATGAGATTTCCATACCGGCTATTCTCCAACAAGGTGCTGGTGGAAACTGTGCTGCTGTTGGCCAAAGACTAAGGAAGAGAGAAAGGGGAAGGTGTGTTAGGAGGCAGTGAGAGAGAAGGAAAGGCAGGATGGGAGCGAGCTGGCTCACAGAAGGACAGCAGCAAAACCGAAAGAGAAGGTTTACAAGGTAGCAGTGAGACCTGCTCTGTTGTATAGCTTGACACTAACAAAAGACAGAAGGCCGAGCTGGAGGTGGCAGAGCTGAAGATGGGCGTGACCAGGAAGGACAAGATTAGAAATGAATCAGAGGGACAGTTTGGGTCAAAGGCAAAGTTTTGGAGACAAAGTTAGAGAGGCAAACCTGAGATGGTTTGGACATGTGCAGAGGAGGGATAGTGGATATATTGGACAAAGGATGTTGAAGATGGAGCTGCCAGGCAGGAGAAGAAGACCACTAAGGAGATTCGTGGATGTAGTGAAGGAGAACATCCAGAGAGTTGGTGTGACAGAGGTGGATGCAGGGATAGGGTGAGATGGTGGCAGATGATCCATTGCGGCGACCACTAAAGGGAGCAGCTGAAAGGAGACGATAGAATAGTGTTACATTTTGCCGTCAGGCCACTTTAGTTCTTGTTAGTTTCATTGTTAATGCAAGTCTGTGCTGTCATGATATGTCTGGTATTTTTCAGATTGTATGATTGAAAAATGTTTTTTCACACTTAGTTTGAATTTTTTGAGGGGAGTATAATAATCTTGGTCTACGTTTCCAAATACAGAATCTGAAGGCAAAAGGAGAAGACGCTTTCAGTTTGTAGTACAAGTTCTACTGAGCAGTCGCACTTGAGAGGGCTTTGGACGCCATCCACGTGGAGAATAACTGAGGTATTACATTTGCTAAACTGCAGTTCAAGCTATGTTTTTTTATATTAGCTTCTTTAAACCTATCTGAAGCCATAAATATGGGGCACTGAACACAACAGCAAGTCTTGAACCACAAGTCGGCTGTCTGGATATCTTGACTTCAGCGGAAACCCTGATGAATTGGCTTTTACTCCCAGAGGCAAAGTCAGAAGACCTGCCAATGTGTTTTTAGACTGCTCATAAACAACCAAACTCTTAAACTGGACCCATTCCCAAACACACAATGATGAATCTGCATAATCTAATCATCTTATCAATTAGCATCAGTAAATGCTATGAAATGCATCATGTGTTTTAGGACAAATGCATATGTTTTTAAGAACGTTGCAGCCAATACCTATAATACCTGTAATATATAACTGGGAAGTACTTTTGCCAGAAGTACACCATCACAGCCCCAGTGACACAGGCTGGTTGGCGACCCCTGGCAGCCCAAAGTCCTTACAACGTCCTGCAGCTCCTAACAGAAAAATTCATTTGCTAGATGGTTGGCATCGGGGAACACACATTTTTTCCCCCGCGATCAGTGGTTACCAGGGGGTCGTCGACTGGTCTCCAAGCCTGTGTGAGTGAGAACTAACCTCTCACCCCCATCGGATTGCCACTGACCTGTTTAAAGTTTAGGAGAAGGCTCACATTTACTTGTTCATGTAGAATTTTCATTTGAAGAGGTAATTATCAAGAGCAAATAAAGACTGCACACCTCTCCGGTCCCTGTGCGTCTTACATGAATCGAGTCCTTGGATCCAGAAGGATATCTGGATCTAGATTAGTTTGTGGAATTCTCAAGAAACTATCACTAAGACAGTGTCTTCCAAGTGTTCTTGTTTCAGTTTGGTACATATTTATGAACAGAAGGGGCAAAATGGCCAAAGAACCCTTCTAAAAATGATTGGGTCCAGAATGTGGTACTTGGGTCACCTTTAGTAAAAATAAATAAATAAATATAATTAATTAAATAAATAAAAAATAAATTGAGTAGTATAAAAAAAAATTAATTGAAATGTGTAAATTTTTTTTTTGAGTAATCCTGCATTAAAAAAAACAAAACCAAAATATAAACTAAACCCATCACAGTCTCCTTGTTGGAGGTAAAACTACAATATTTAGCTCTAATATCTACAATATCTATAAAGTTAAAAATAATCTTACAAGCGCTTTACATTTTTACCTTTTCAGTGCTCCTTTTCACATTTGTGTTTATGTTCTTAAATTAGTTTATTTATTTATTTACTTATTTTTGTAAATTGCACCTTATTTTACAATTGAGCTCACAACCTCAAAAGGATCCTAAATATGAGTGTTTAGAAAATCCTCATCATTAATGTACAGGAACATCAGTGCATCCTTTCTGCCTGTTTATCGCACGACCACAGCAGCCTCCCGAACACTGTACACAGTGTTGTGCTGCCACACCAGCTCTGTCAGTGGAGATTTTTCAATCCAAAATAATCATCGCTTACAGACCTATTAAGTCTGAAGGGTCTGCAGTGCCGCGCTCTCAGCTTTAGGAAACACTGCATATTAACTTTGCGTCTCGGCTCCGCTGAGCGGCGGCTGGTTTGTGTGTACCTGTCACATTTTGTCCCATTAAAACCAAAAAGACCTGCAGAAGAAAGACAGTTCCTGTCTGCAAAAAGCTGTCCCCTGCTGCTTCTGTTTATCCAAAACACTAGCATTTTACTTGTGCTAATGGACTACTACTCAAATCAAATCTGACCCCCAGAATGAGAGCAGGCATTACCAAAAGCAATATGATAATTCTTTCCCCCCCCACTCTCTGGATAAATAGCAGCACAAAGCAGGGCTCCATTTGATGGCATCTTTTTATCCAGAGAAACAAGAGAAAGTGAAATAATCAGACAAAGAGACGCTGGAAAGGGTTTTAACACCCGTCAAACTGAGTGTGCGTTCACGCACTTTAATACTAAAACAAAGCTGTGGTACCTAGGTCTGCTTGTTCCACTACGGCAGAATTGCAGCTATGCTATTAATTAAATAAACCCTTTTTGGAGCATGATTTCAATGCAACAAATTTTTGGGTCTAAATTAACAAAAAACAAAACAAAAACCTGACATGAGATCTGTGGATATTAAAAGTTGTGTAAGAATTGAAAGTCTAACTCTTCTGAGCACGTGCATGTCAGCATCTGCAGCACGGCGACAGAGGGGAGGGAAAGAACCCGAGTCAGTGCTGAAACAACTCAGGGATTAAGTGTTAATTCGCTCAGGTGAGAACCACTGAAAGCATGTAAAGAGAGACTATCTCACTGCCAGAAGTAAATACAAAAAGAAGAAGAAATATTCACAACAAAATCGACACTGTAAATCAGTGCTGCATCAGTGTGATATGAAACAGATATTTAAATGAGCACAATTTGCAATTATCATTCCAGGAGAGCAGCACAGTTTTGTTTTGAAAGGTGCGCAAATGTGATTGGTCCTGATATTTGACGTCTGCAGACGCTCATCTCAGTTTTTGAGGTAAATCTTCAGAGAAAGTGATGAAAGTAAAAAGCTCGTTTTTTTTTTTGGTTTAATGACGGTTTAATTGTTTCTGCAGGATGTAAGGTGCGGGGGAGGGGGGGTTAATAAATAAATAAAGAATAATAAAAATGCATTAGCACTGGCTCTCAGCCAAACTGAGCTTTAAACACAGCCCATGAATCTGACAAGCTTCCCGGTTTGTTTTAATATCTCCTGAATCCTAAAGGTTCTGACGTGGTGCCAACGTGTCTGTGACATTTGGAAAAAAAAAAAGTTTGTGTTTTTTTATTTTATTTTTTTTTCCTGCTCACGTACTCAAAAGATTTAAGGCTTGCATTAAGTGTAGCAGGGGAAGAGCTGAAGCTCCATATTTCTGTCCTTCCAGATTTCTAGGAAATGATTTGAGTTCAATGTTAAAAGATGTGGAGTCTCTGAAAAAGAAATTTAAGATGCAGTTTTATTGACTTGCCACCAGAAAAAAAAGACAAAAAAAAAAACTGTAGCAGTTATAGAAAGATTAGGGCATCCATTAAATATGGCTGAATAGATAAAGAAAAGGGACCCAATAACCTGGCCAAAAAGCATTAGACCTCTGTTTTAGCAGAGTATTTCAATTAGATATTAAATATGTAGATTCATTACTTATCTTCCTCCTCCTTTCCCTTAACTTCATCTTCACTGAGCTTAATAATATCAGGTAATGCAGTGGCTGATACTGGTTTTAGGCATCACTAATTCATTGCTCCCTTGTAATTAACTGCAATACAAATAACTTGAAGTGCATCACAACACCTTCTTGAAACTGCGCTCTCAACTGTCCACCTTAAGGGTAAATGTGTGTGTGTGTGTGTGTGTGTGTGTGTGTGTGTGTGTTGGGGGGCAGGAGAAAGATGCGGGAGGAGGCTGAGAGGAGAGTAAAAAGGAAAAAAAAAAAAAAGGAAGCAAAGCTGATGAAAAGGACGTTATTAGCTTGGTCGCGGTCGGAGCCCATTTGCGTCCATTTGCATCTGGGCTGAAACCTGCAGCTGAGAGCATCTCGGCGATGTATAATGACCGGTTGTCACAACAACACGGGAGGTGGCCCCGCCGGCAAAATGACGGCCCTGTCACTCCTCCGCAAAGACGAAACGCTGGCAACCTGTAATTCCCCTCCCAGCGCTGCTTCCTTCCTGCCCGCCGCCTGGTTAAATGGCACTTTTGAAGGAAGTAAATCTACAAAGTTGTGTTTAATAACATTGCCAGAGCCCGAATGTTTGACGGGGGTGAGGTGTGTTTGTGGGGCGGCTGGGGGGTGGTGGGAGCGAGAGGCTCACAGGGTTAAGAGGGATTTGTCATTTGTTTGTGCTCGCAGGCCCTAATCTGTTCATTGAAACGGCCCATCTTTTCAGCTAGCTGTTTTCAAAGTAAATGAAAAACAATTATGCAGCGAGAGGAGAGGAAGGAAGGCAAGGTGGGATGCTGCTCGCTCAGGGAGGAGGGAGGACTGATGCTGGATCCCCTCTGACAGTATTCATCTATGCTTAATGTGATTTTTGAATTAGGTTTTTTTTTTTTTTTGACGCTCGGGCTATTAAAATGTAAAATGAGGAAATATTTATGTTGCTGCACTCTCAGAAAGAGGGGTACAGTAAACGTCTATTTCTGCACCTGAATATTCCCATTCAGGGCTAATTATTGGTAAATGTGGGTGCTTTTATGAGGGCCAAAAACATACATATACACATATATGTTCCCAAGAGGTAAAAGTTGTATATTTGCACTAGTTCCTTTATATGCAAAGTCAGCCTGTTTGGGCAGCAAAATAAGAAATATGGTAAAATACATTTTATTGTCAGAGTTCAAGGTTTTCTTGAATGTTAAAAACTTCTCTTATATCCCTTATTTTTCCTGGGAAAAGTCTGGTTGATAATAAAAATCTGTTTTCCAAGCGTGACCTGGCTAAGGCAGCTGATACAGGTACACACAAATGCTGCTATCACACACTACTCACATAATATCCAGATTAAATGCAATAAATCCCCCCATAGTAACCACTTATGATGATTTCAGGTCTTTGTGTAGATTATTCCAGGACAGCTTGTTTAAAAGCACTTTTAGCTGATTTCAGTTAAACAAAGTACAATTTTTTTTAAAACAAGTTTCAAGGAAACTTTAAAAGCAGTCACACTAACCAAGGCTGTTATTTTCTCCATCCTTTAAAATTGATTTAAACACAGCAACCGGTTCTGCTTCAGCTCCTTCTGTAAACTAAATGCTTGGTTTCCTAATTATGTTCTGAATCTGCAGAGAGCTAAATCCAGACTGATTTTGCTTTTCCACATGTGCATAGATATTACCTATAGAAACAGCCCACAGAGAGATTAATATATAAAAGCAAATGCGTGAGAAAGCCTGCTTAGCAGCAGCATTCAGAGAACAGTGTGAGATTCCACAGTGGGCAATAAAATGTAAAGCAAAAGTACTTCTTTAGATGCTTCAGCTGCACTCATAAAGAGCAGATCAGATGATTCGGTTTCCTCCTCTGGAGGCATGATGGTGAAGAGGCTGGTACTGCGGTCTCATAGATGAGACGATCTGGGTTCGGACCATCTGGAGGTCTTGGTGGTTCTAAGTTGGCCGTAGCTGCAGGTAAGGTTGTACAATGAATGCAGGTATTGGTATGAAGTGGCAAACAATTTCTGTATTTTTTTGTTGCCTAACTGGAGTTCAGCTACACGTCCAGTATGTGGTGCAGAGGGTGGTAAGGATCCATTAATTCTCTGCAGCTTTTCACCACAGCCAGAGTCATTTGGGTGACCTCTTTGTCGGTTGATGGAGGAATCCTTTTGCCGAGTAATATTGAGCTTTGAGAAGTGACTAAAACTAGAAAGGCACTGCACAAATGCACACATCCATTTCTATGTGAGTTAATAATACTATTAAAAAATATAATAGTGTTACCGCTCTCTCTTTTTAAAAGGCTCACTTAGTGGAGCAAAGGACAGTCTGGATCTATTAGTTCTCCATAGCTATCTTTGAGCTGATGGAGGAATCCAAACCGTATGTTGACTGAAACTGGATTCAAACAGCAGTGGTTGTTATTGTTGCCCCCTTTTTATCGGGTCCATTTTGCACCATTGCATTAAGGTACAAAATTGCCAGCAGAGGTTCAGTACTGGTCTCAGTACAGTACAAACCACAATGGAAGTGGCAACCATACTGAGAAGTCATTATACCTCTTAGGCTGGGGTGATTTCCAAAGCGTGAAAATTGCATTGAATGTATTATATTAAAATTCTAGATCTTCACATATTATTTAAACCACGAAGAGTAAAATTATTTAGTTCCAAAGACTCTGCATGTGAAGGTTTTGTGCTTCTGTAGCTGCACTTTGAACTATAATGCGCATGCAATAAGACATATTGTTGAAACTGCACTTATTTTTTTTTAAAACAGCTGTTTAACATCTGTTTTTTAATTAATTGACCATTAAAAGTCAAAAAGAAAAATAAAAAGCTAGCTTCTGCAATAATATCAGCAGTCCGGCCCAGCTGGGCTCAAATTTGGGCTTTACGTGAGTTTAAAACCCAACTCTTACAGTTCACTAGGTACGACAATGCACACGACAATGCACACGACAATGCACCTGCAGTTTTTAGTGGCTAGATTTTCTCTAATACCATTAATGCTTAGGAGAGTGTCAGGGTTTCCTTCAAAAGCTGAGCGATGGTACATCCCACCTCGGACCTTCTGTAAGACCGGGCAAAGGAAATTTACTGTTTCTTCTTATATAACTACGTGAAAAAATAGCTTCTATCTGCAGGTACCCTAAAATGTACAGTCTTAAAGTTAAGCCCTTCCTCGCCCCCTCTATCTGCTTTAGAGCCACTCTGGCAAATCTCATGAAGAAAAGTGAAACTCCAGAATAGATTTTATATTGTCTGTAATGAGTCAAACACCACAGTTGACTCGCTTGGGTTGCAGCCTCCTGTCTCTGCAGATGTGAAGTGAAGTGGGACATTGATATGCAGAGAGAGAGAGGGAGGGAAAAAAGAAGAAAAGAAAACCCCACTAAACACTAAAACTCACAACCAAAGGCCTCCCCAAAAGGCAAACACATAACTAAACCTGTGCGTTGAAGAAGCAGCGGGGAAATTAGCGACAAAGCATTATAATTTGTCACTGATGCATAAATCTTGCTGACGTGCTCAGTCACTTTAATGGTGTCGCGGCTGCTCGGTGGAAGGCTGTGCAAACTTGCGCAGTTGCAGAAAAACAGAAAAACTATATGTTCGAACATCACCTTATTTGCATAATTTACCAAAAGCCAATGAGGCAGCTCAAGGAGTGCGGGTGATAGTAATAAGTGTTTGGGAAAGGCAGAAAGATCACTAATGGTTTGCCTATGGGGATTTCTCCACGCCATGGGGGAGGAAAATGAGAAATATTTTTCAAACAGCAGGGGTAAAGGTTTTAAAACTAGGAGCACATGGGGAGATAAAGATGTTCCTGCCACGGGGTGCTACGCGGGAAAAATGCAACGGCGAGGATGACAAAAAGAATGCCCCCGTAATTTCAGCATTAAGAGGTAATAATCATGTTTCACCGATGATATTAAAAACGGTAACCCGCAAAGCCGGGGTAAAATAGATAAATATATAAATAAAAGTGGAGAGGGAGCGAGGGGGGAGGAGGAGGGAAGAGGAGTGGGCCTCATCAGGTAGAGGAGGTAATGAGGTGGTGGGTGGTGGGTAGGTGGGCGAGGAAGAGGAAGAGGAGGGGCTGGGCACTCATCACCAACTCTGTGTGAGAGTAAACAAAGAGCGAAGTGAGGGAGAAAGAGTTCGGAGATCACGACCGAGCGGCAGATCGGTGGCTCCCCCGCTGGGACCCGTCGTAAGGAAAGACGTCCTCATCCCGATGAAATATGTGTGTCATACATCTCAACACACAATGTACATCCAGACATATTGAGAGAGATGTATGCGCATTACGGGAAGCTCACTGAAGAACGAGGCTGAATCACAGGCTGTTCGGTGCTGTGCAAAAGTCTGGAGCCACCCCTCATTTCTTCATATTTTGCTTCCAAGCAGTCAGACTTTCTTGTGATATTTGAAAGTGGTCTTCAGCAATAGTTCTCCAGGCTGTCTGAAGGTCTTTCTGCTTCAGTCCAGTCCTTGTACCTGATCATTTTCAGAGGAATGCTTTTTTTGTTTGTTAAGCCGCTTCACATTGACCTATGAATCATTCAAGTATAAAAAACACACCTAGCTCAAGGGATGAGGCAGTGTTGTGTCTACACACAACAGGCTTTAGCAGAGAACCCATTTTAATTGTATCTCCACACACTTTGTTACTAGCACCCTGTCACATCATTTTGTTGAATCTATGAAAAATACCAAAGATAACACAGTTTGACAGACATAAAATTGTATTTTTGCACCAACAAGGTGATTCCCAAAGAGCTGTTAGCTGAAAACTTTGTGTATCTCAGCCTGCTGTGCAGCGTGTCCTTGGACAAGTGGAGGACAACAAAACTATCTGCAGTCGATGAGCAGTATCTGAAAGTCACGTCCTTAAGAAAGACTGAACACAGGACCTGAGAGATCATCATATCATCATTTTAGTAGTGTAGCGGTTCACAGATGCGCTGTGTGGAATAATGCAGAAATAGTGTCACGGCTTAGTTTTTCCAGTCTCAGCACTCTTCACCTACTGGGCTCTCATTAATATAGAGATGGATACTGGAAACTATCTTATTAGATGCCTTTATTGTAGGAAACTTTGAGTCTTTTAATTTCAGCACCTCAGAAATGTATTATATTTGTAGCGTGTTACAGTTACAGCAGTTGGCTGGCATTTAAATACACAAACACATTTAGTGAGGAAATATTTGAGTTATACTTGACTCAATAATAATTCTAACACTTCAATAAGTATAAAAGGAAGTCCCAGGAGTTCGGCATGTTCCACAGTGCTGGGCGAGTGAAAATGTTACATGACCACCTCAGTCTTCCTGCCAACGTATTCTAACCACACAACTATATATCTATTTCACAGTATAAGGTAAAATATGTGTTTATTATCTGTTTGCAAACCATGCATGCAGTACATTTTATTGGATTTATACTTTATTTATGACCTTAAATTAGCAGCAGTAGTCTCAACGCTAATGCCGTGTTTCAGTGAGGACCGACTACGTACATGCACTGAGTTCAGTGTGCAACAAAGTCAGACACACAAGCAATAAACTCAAAAGTGCAGAAATGACTTCTGAATAATGTTCTGTGAATGTGTTTGTCTGGCGCGCTAAGGACAAGAGCTGCAGAGAGAGCTTGGTGAATGTCAGCGGACGCCTGCCTTCAACTTCCCATGAAGAAAACGATAAGCAGGGAGCCGGTTGAGACGGTCGGTCGGCGCAGTACATTGTGATAATGACATTTGGGGAGGGATAGTGTTGCAAAGCTGTTAAGCTCTTTCATTGCACCAAGAAGATTAGTCGACGAGATGGGGCTGAATGACAGCGAAGGTAGCGTCCCCAGCCTCGCCTGCTGAGGACTTGGCATGCAGAGGTCCGTTAAAAGCCAAGCGCTCACTTTACACCGAGGACCAATTGTCCTTCACTCGCAAAGTATTGCAAACCCCCACAAAGCAAGGGCATTCTGTTGTTTGTGTCTCTTTCATCTGGCTGTTGATGTTGCTGGATTTACCACCGATTTCTACGTCTTGTGCTTCACCTTTTTCTTTTACCACACTCCTCGCTCTTCGGTGGATGACTTTGACTTTATCATCGGAAGTCGCTGCCTTTCTAAAACTCAAGTTTGGAGTTGTAAATACAGCCGGTGTCTGGCGAAGCCCGCGTGGCGAGGCTGTATTTAGTTTATCTGCTCACCCACCCTCTCTCAAACCCCCAGCCGGCTGCAGAGTCACCACATTAGGCCCTGTTTGACCGAAGCAAAGCAGGAAGTGGGAACTCTGGACAGCTTGTCCTATTATCTGGAACGCAGGCCTGCCATGCCTTTAACTCTTTGTCACATTGCCTATTCCCATTATAAGCCTTCGGGGAACAGGGGGGTTGCTTCCTACAGTAAGCGTATGTGTGTATACATTGACGTGTGATTTTAACCCGCGTTTCCCCACAGGCCTCTGCAAACACTTTGTCCATCTCTTGATGTTCTGTCTGGATCCTTCTGCCTCCGCCCACGCAGGAGTCATTCTTATTTATTATCTCCTCTGACAGCCGAGGGAATGACGGGGAGTCGGAGAAAGCGTTTTGTCAGTTCTAAAGTATCTGACAATCTGAATGAAGTTTAGCATGTGAAAAAAGAAGAAGAAAAAATGTATTTTCCTGCTGATGGAAAGATGGGAAGGGCCACGGAGAGAGGGAAATGACAGAAGGAGCAAAGCCACCAGTGTCTCCTTTCTGGCACTGAGAAAGCTGCGTGGCACTAGGCAATACGCGCGGAGGTAAGGGAGGGGACGGAGTATCACGCAGCGAACCCCCCCCATCACACCACCACGTGTCCATGGTCTCCCCGTGGTCGCAGCCCTGGGAACGAGCGGGGCGCAAAGTGTTGAAACATGCAGGCTTCCAGTTTGACAGGAAAGTCATCTCAAGAGGGGATCAATCTCAAACATGGCAACTCCTGGCCTGTCAGCAGCCTCTTCTTCCTCTCCCCGTTCCAGATCTTGTCAACAATTATGTCAAATAAGGGCAAACAGTGGGATCTTTTACACTGACATGCCCGTCACAGGGTGTCCATATAGTGTAGATTTATCACACTTGGCCGCTGGGAGATAACATCCCTGTTTTAGAGACCTGGAAGGGCGGCGGAGTCATAAATCGCAGGTTCACCAGCCAGGAGACTGCTGTTTGCATCTCTCTCAGTTGAGTTTTGATATTTACTGCTAAAACTGCCTTATGTTACCCACTGAAATCGACAAGGTCCCGGTCCTGCAGATGCCTAAAAAGTTTATTTGCACTCAGGGGAGCTCTTCAGATGTCACCACGTCCACGTTTGCAATAACTTACAAAGTCCACTTAAAGATGCAAATCTGGGCTCTGTGTTGGGCGCTCGGTAATTACGCTAATTAATATTTTCTTTTTTCGAGTGACGTGCAGGAAATGGTCTGGGGTGGACTTCAGCCCTGCAGCATCCTTTAATTATATGGCTCACTTGCTCATCCAGGTGAGCTACAGCAGCAGGTGACACAGCTGTGAGAGCACATCTGCAAATCTTGTTTTAAAAAGAATGGTTTTCTCTTGAGGTAGTTTCTGATACTTTTAAGAACAATATAAATTATTTCCACATTTTATGGGCAAAATCTGGCAAAAGAAATACCATGCTTACTCTGCCTGAAGTGACATGGTGCAATAAAAACCTCCCAACAACAATTATGAACATTAATGGATCCTAAATTTATTCCAATTTAGCAAATGTGAGACATTTGTAGTCTAGTTTTTGACATTTTGGTGCAATAAAGGTAATAAAATAGTAATGCATGGTCTTAAAATATGAAGCAACCCTAACTGAACACAATGGATATGAAAAGAAAAAAAAGACGCAAACTCTGTCCTTCCCGACTTGAAAAGGTCACGGATGGACTTATTTATTTTGATCTCTTTTAACCGAAGCCTCCGAGGAGTCCACGAGTCTTATAGGTGGTTGTGTTTGTTTGTTTTGAGGACACATTTTGGCCGCGAGGACACATCGGTCC
The DNA here is from genome assembly GCA_024447675.2 of Pterophyllum scalare. Lineage (NCBI taxonomy): Eukaryota > Metazoa > Chordata > Actinopteri > Cichliformes > Cichlidae > Pterophyllum > Pterophyllum scalare. The sequence continues at coordinate 128,685 of JAMQGT020003889.1, forward strand.
AGGGGTGATGTTTAGTCACGGCCTCGGCCCGAATTCCCAGGTGTGCGCTCACACTGAGGCCGAGGCCCCGAGTGTCGTCGGGACTCTGCGGTGGGCGTCTTCAAAACCAGCGTGTTCTTTTGTGCTGTGCGCCGCAAGTTGCGCTCACAAACAGTGAAAGACGTCGAGCCCCAATTTGATATTTGTCCCGTCGCCAGGCCAACGAAAAGCACATTTTTCTTTGCTCCTGGAAAGTTTCCTGCAGAATCTTTCCAATCAAACATGCAGGCCTGTGCACAAAAACACATTTGCGCTTCCATGAATGCAGATTATTGTTATAACCCCCCCCCCATATTTCCCTCGTCTCTTCTAGCTTTTAGTAACACCATAAGCATCCATATGTACATGTAAAATGCATGTAATACATCTTCCTGTACACTTGCACGCACAGTAGTACTGGCAGACATGACTTCCATCGCCTCAGCAGTTACATAAATGCAGTCTTCTCTGTTGTAATTTGTAGCCTCAGTGGGTTTTTTGTGTCTTTTCTTTTTTTTTTTTAATGTGATGTTTATCCCCGCAAACACAGCAAACAGATTCTGTGAGAGCAACGACAGCCGTGAAAAGCATCGGCGAGCACAGCAGGTACTCCTGAGCTCCGCTGTAACAAATACCTCTTAAAGACTCTTATTTAAATGCCCCATCTGCTTTGACAGGTGCTGTTTGAAATCTAACCCCACGGGGGACAACCTTGTAACTTTTTACGCGCCTCTTTGTAACTGCGCGAGGAAAAACAACGGGGAGCGTTCTCTTTAGTCAACCCGCCGCACTTTGAAAAAAAAATATACTGTAGAAAAGGAGTGTGTGTGTGTCTCGTGTGTGTGTGTGTGCGTGTGTGTGTGTGTGTGTGGTGAGGGGGTGTTGCTGATGCTTTCAAAAACTTTAACTCAAAGATTTCTCTCCATGTGGTGACTTTTCACTCTCTCCATTGCCACTGCGCGCACGCACACGCACACACACACACACACACACACACACGTGCGCACACACGCACACACACGCACACGCGCGAACCTCAAGGGAGTGTAATATCGAGGATCGTTTCTCGCTGTTTGTGTTTGTATGTTTGTCATTTCTCCTGTAAAATCCCGACAGATAAACCAGCGCCTACCTGCTTTGCTCTGCCTTCTCCATGAAGATGAATTACCCGTTTAATAAATAATGACACGCAGTGCACAATGACAATTACCTGACTTATTTTTCATCCGAGGGAGGGGGGGGGAGGCGGCGGGGACTTGGATGGAAGACACCTTACGCTGTCACGGATGGCGGAGCATAAACGGCACGCTTTAAGCTTTAATTACCTTGTTGTTTTTGTCCCTCTGACACACTGGCCCCTGCACTCAATCATACTGCTGCCAAAGCCACGGCTCTACTCCAGAGACCCCCTTCCCCCTCAGTCCACTGCAACGCATTAAGAATAGATTAATAAACAACATTAATATCTTTTCTTTCCCTCTCTTCTTTGTCCCTCTCTTGTCCTGATTTTTCCTTTTGTTCTTTATTAAATCTCCTCATCAGGCTTTGTTCGTCGTTAAAGGTTCACCAAAAAGCATTGCATTTAATTGCCCGCCACCCTTGATTGCAAGCTTGTCGCTGTCTTTGTGAGTGTGTGTGTGTGTGTGTGTGTGTGCAAGAGGCCGCCGCCATTAGAGCCTCCTGAAGGATAATTGCTATCAGTGTAATGATCACAGCGCTTTCATGTATCGGGCTCCTCCATCTCCCAGATATGTGCCATTAAGAGCAAGGTTGTCTTTGTTGCATCTCATGCTTGGACATCGGCCAACCCCCCGTACACACTCTGTTGAAGCTTAGACATATTTCTGATATGCCAAGATATTCTCCTCGGGAGGGAGGGGTGGGACGGAGAAAACCCCGGTTCTGTTTTATCTCATCAGCGGAGCAAGCCTGCATCATCAAGGTGGCATCAATAATTTATGGCATCATCCGCGAGCGAGTGAATTAAAATCAATTAAACAACGGTGGGGAAAAGTGGCTGAGCTAGGTACGACAGGAAGAAGTGACAATGTCCAACTTTTGTGCGAGCAGGAAGTCCTAATTGTATTATTTCCCAACATTAAGAATGCAAGAGCTCTCGGAGAAAACAAAAGCAAAGAGGAGGGGAAAAAAAAAAAAGCACACTAGCCAGACATCTTGGCATCTGTTACCATTAATTTACTGCTCACTGCTTTCAATGTGATTTCCTCCCATATGTTTCAGATGTGTCTTTGCCTTCGCCCCCTGAAAACAAACGGCTTTTTCTCTGAATTATTCACTCCAGCTACCCCCCCCCCCCACACACACACACACATACAAAGTAATACACACCCGTAAAAAAAGCACCATACACAATTCATCCACGGCTTTATCATTAAAAGATGTCACACTGACTTTTCCATGAGAGATACTCTTGCATTTTCGTCCACATGTTGTCTTCAGAAAATAAAGGAACACACGCTGACACACACACACACACACACACACACACATGACAGCGACAATCACGCTTGAGAATACTCCCACATAAGTGAGGGCCATTATATACAGTTACATCCTGACACAGGCTTACTTAATATACTGTAAAATCCAGTCTGAGAACACACAGGAATACAAACTGCTGACGCAAACTAACCACCGGGCAGGATGCTTTCTTTTTGAGGAGGGGGGGGATATTGTAGCCACTTCCATTTCCCATCAGATAAGCCTCAGGTGTGTCTTCTTACGCCCTAATATGTTTAGTCTAAACTCGCTCCTGAACACAATCTGCTCCGATGGATCACAATGAGACAGGAACCGTCCCCGGTAGCCCTCGCCTGATAACGGTCTCCCCTGTAATGGCTCTCCATTGTTGTGCAAACACAATGCCGTTTCGGCCGTGCCAGCCTGACAGGCCGAGTGCGACCTACCTTTCGAAGTCTGCCCCCCCCCCCCCACTCTCAGATGCCCTCTCGTGCCACCAGCTGCGACTGTATGATTGATGACGCAGATCAGGAGGGGTCGCAGAGAGTGAAATATAGATTTCAGAGAGCGCTACACAGAAGGCAGGACTTGATGCTCAAGATGCACGAGGTGCAAATTGTGAGCTCACTTATATCTTTGTTGCAATTTCTGCCCATTTCTTTATATTTACAGGCAAATGTCTGAGCTTCTGAATTCCACTCTGCTCACGAATAACTGCTTAAAAAAACAGTAACGAGCTGCTTCAAAAGTGATCGATATTTTTGTTTTCAGGTAATATAATCTCTCTTCTACCACTGCATCAAACTGCTGTTAAAATGCAGGAAATTTTACACTGCAAATGTCTCATAAATACAATTAAATATCATATATGCTGATGCCTGTGAGCACAACAAATTAACAGTGAGCCGTGGCCCTTTTTTTTCTAAGGTTTTTTAAAATTTTATTTAGATTTTAAATCAACCTGCATTTAATTAATCTGTGCAAAAATAATGTCATATAAAGTCCTGCTACTGGCACACAGAGAAATTAAAAAGTAGGAATGCATTTTTTTAGTCACAGTTTTGAGAGAGTTAATATTTCAAAATCCTTAATTTTGATTGATTGTGATTGTTATTTTAGCCGTGCTACATTTCGACATTGATGTGTTAAGTGGTTTTCAACATATTTGTGCTTTGGACAGGGAGTCCGGTGATTAATCATATCCAGCCAGTGCTTATCTCCAAAAATACTAAAAAGAGCAGCCCTACTGTAACTGTGCAAGGTAAGGAGTCAGGGACTGATATCCTGTCATAGTGCAAGAAAGACCAGCAGCTCAATGCTGCCTGAGGACATACAGACTGAGACTGCACAAGTAATGGATGGAGATGCTCCTAAATATACTTTACAGTAAAGGTTTTACAGTAGGGACACAAAATGAAAGTAACCCAACAGCAAGAAATAGTTAAAATAACAATTTCTTAACATTTTATTTATTTATTTATTTTTTACATTGTTTTATGTTTCAATATTGCATGCCAAATAAAAAACTTGTAGGACAAGGTAGATATGATGCAGAAAAACAATTCTTACTGCAATATTTAGCACATTTCCTTATATTTTAAAGTATGAATCTGTTGTTGTAGAACAACAGATTGCTTCCAAACACTCATAGCTGAAGGTTTGCTCTCCAGCCCTTTCTTTAATTTATAAATTTTAATTTATCTGCGCTTATAAATACTCACACAGATAGGTTGGAAAGTAGGTAGTACCGGCCTGCTGATAAACTGGTCAATTGAAACTCGATCAGTTTCACGTGCATTTTTACAATCTTTCATGCTGTCATTTTTGTAGGCTTTGCTGTAGGTCCACTGTCAGCTAACAGCTTCTTACTGCTGTTGTTTTACAGTGAATAAAACAGTACAGTGGATATGCTTTTAAATCAGTGTCTTACTGAATTACTTTTACAGTAAGACACTGATTTAATAGTTTAGTATGGTTGTAGATGTGACAGTGGTTATGATAGGTAAGCTGTAGAGTAACAATTTCTTACTGTTATTTTACGATTGTTCTAGTTTGTACACTGTACAGCAGTCTTGCTGTAATATCTTTTGAGTATTTATTTATTTTTTACTGTTTTTCCAATAAAAAAGTTTACTGTATATTATGGGAAGTACAGTGTAGAATAATAGTTTCTTATGTACCTGTTTTCACAGCCCTATAACCCTGTGAAACAATGTTATCTTATTACATGCTTTTTCAGAGGAAAATGCTGTTTTTTTTATATATAATTAAAAGCTGCCAGATTTAGCCTCCCGGATTTTTCTGTAACTTTACAGACGTTTGTCAAACTTTTCCTTAATTATTTTCCGTGTTTGATTAATCTGACTCGAAACATAACAACACACAAGTGTAATGTTTATCTTTTTCCTATTTCCGAGTCAAAAAAAAGGACAAGTTTGTCACAGTCAGAAATGAAACCTCCCACTGTGTAATTTGCTCCAGGTTTGCTCAGAGTCATAGGCTCCTGCTGTTTTCAAAAATACATTAAAAAGAAGTCACAAACACTTGGCCTTACAGGCTGACAGCTGACAGCTAATGAGCTCGACCATCATCATCACCACCATGTGTCAGGGGGGAAAAAAAATGGCTTTGCAAACAGCACAGGCTCCACATTGCAGCTCACTACAACGGAGACCTTTTGCAGCTTGAGGTAATTGCGCAGCTGAATAGAAAGGTTTCAGTTTAAAAAAAAAAAAAACTGTGGAAAATGTTCTAAATGCAAAATACATTTAAGACTGGTGTCTTAATTCTGGTGGTCAAGCTTTTATTTCCAATCCATCCATCCATTTCTTCTGTTGCGAGGAATTAAATATGCCCAGCAAAGAGATACAACTGTTATATTGTTGTGTGTGTGTGTGTGTGTCTGTGTGCTGGTCTGTAATTCTATATTCTCTAAGCATGCAAAACATTTTGAAACCTCCCCTTTCATGGAGGTTAATTGTAGGCCCTGCGTGTTAAAACTTTAATAGGATGTGTGTGATGCCACTCAAATAAAAATTCAGCATAATTGCAATATCCAAACAAAGCGCACAACAGCATCTTTGTTCTTGAAAGGGGGCTTTCCGAGGCTTCCTGCCCTGGTGGTTGTCATGGGGTTGCTCATATCGGATGATAAATAAGGCCAATAATATCAGGCAGCAGGGACAGCCTCGGTTTGAAGTTTAGTATTTCCCACACCAATAAAAACGAAGCAAATGATAACTCTTATAAAATGTAAAAACCCAAAGTCTGATCCGTCAACTTGAATGTGACCATTTGTTATTGTCTATAAATCGTAGTTTTGTCTAATTTAGTCGATACCTCGCTTAAGCAAAGTTGCAGTGATTCCTGTAGTCCAGTGTATTTATGGTTTTATAAAATGTTTATTGCCATGTATTATGCTCATTTTAGGCAGCTTTGTGAATATTTAGCATGAGGGATCGTCCTGTTTTGTCTATAATCTGCTGCATGTTGCGCTGTGGTAAAGATCTTTATTGCCTGGAGGGCTGAGCAGTGCTGTGGTGGCTAATGGTACCTCTCTGGGTGATTGGACATTGAAGTGGGCTGGTGTGGGCAACATCAGCTGCTGCCCTCGTCGCTTGTTTTTTGTGTGTTTCCTCTTCCCACTTAATCTTTGTTCTTGGTCTGGGGGCTTGAGGACAGGGCGAGACTGTAGAGAGAACCTGGAGGAACACTTTGGAGGAAGGAAGCATCACACCCTTCTCCAAACCCTCCTGGATTTGCGGTGGCACTGCAGGAGTTTTGGCTTGGTGCAGTGTGGCTTCAGTGTTACCTTGGCTTGCTTGGTCACCATTCTTTTTGTCTTTTTCATTCTGTTCTCTTTAACTCTTTGCCCCATGGGGACGACTTGTGAAGTCCACACAGAAAGGCCCCAGCTGACTGCTGGATTCAAACCCAGGACCTTTTTGCACGAGAGGTGACACATACAGTACTGTGCCACCCCTCCTTTGCTTCTGTTCTGCTTCCAAGCAGTCAGACTTTCTTGTAATTTTTAAAGTGGTCTTGAGCAACAGTTCTCGAGGCTTTCTGAAGGTCTTTCAATGTTTTTCTTCAAAGTCTGCGTTCTCAAGCATTTTCAACTCAAGGGATGAGTCAGTTCTGTGTCTACAGAACAGACAACTTACCAAAGATTCAGTTTTAAATTGTATCTTGAGGCATATTGTTGCTAGCAGCCTTTCACAAAAACACATCAGTTGTTCCCATTTCTTTAGTTGAATCTATGAAAAGTGACAAAGATAACACAGTTTGACACACATAAAATTGTGTTTTTACACCAACAAGATGATTCCCAAAGACCTATTACCTAAAACCTTGGCATATCTTAGCATGGTGTGTGTCCTTAAAATAACTCAAAAAACCAGAAAAGTGGAGGACAAAAAAAGAAAAAAAGAAGTGCCAGGCCAAAAAAAAAAACCAAAAAACAAACTATCTACAGCAGATCAACAGTATCTGAAAGCCATATTCTTAAGAAAGAGGAAAAAATCCAGCAAAGATCTGACACAGGACCCGAGAGATTCGTCTGGACCTTCAGCTGATCCATCTACTGTTCACTGAAGCCTCATCAGAGATGGTCCCAGTGAAGGGTGGCTGTGAGGAAGCCGTTCTTAAGGAAGGAAAACCAGTGGCAGCAGGTCTGATGGAGGGATGGATCCATATTTGAGAGTTTCTGTAAAACATGGTCGAGGCCCTGTCACAGTTTGGAGCTGCAGTTCAGCCAGTGGTGTTAAAATTGTTGGAATTGTGAACACAGAATAGTACCATCAGTTTTTGATCCACCATGAAATACCATCTGGAAAACATCTGATTGGCAACAGCCTCATTTTTCAGCAGGACAATGATCCCAAACACACTGCCAGTGCAGTAAAATCATACCTGGATAGAAAAGCACACAGTGGAACACTATCAGTCATGGATCGGCCTCCCCAGAGCCCGGACCTCGACATCATTGAAGCAGTGTGGGATCATCCTGACAGAGAACAGAACAAAAGGCAGAAACATCCAAAGAAGAGCTTTGAATGTCCTTCAAGAAGCCTGGAGAACTATTCCTGAAGACTGCTTAAAGAAATGAGAAGAAAGCTGCCTTCCCAGTCGCTGTCCAGCCTCTTCTACTAAAGTTAGTTGATCTACTTGTTTTTAACTGTACTCAGCGCAGGGTGTCAGCAGTTGGTTTGTGCAGTCAGCACATTGTAAACTTTTTGTCTCCACAGACAGTTGGAGACAATCTGTCCCCGGTGTCTCTGACTGACTCATCCAGACCGCCCTAATGGGACCAAAAAAAGAAGACATTTTTATCCCGCCGATTTGGTTTTTTTCTTTAATTCAAGTGCCACCAATGTGACAGGCAGAGACGTCTGGGGGGCAGATGATGTCATTTATTGATAAGCTGACAGCCTGTTTTGCCCGTTTTTGCCTTAACTTATCCACCCATTTACCGTCAGTGCTCACACACAGCCTTATCAAACAAATGGAGATGTAAAGAGAACTGAAGAAACAGAGTCGAGATCTGATTTTCTTTGATTGGAAACAGAGCGTTTTCGGTGCAGTGACTCACTGCGCTCGGCCCACTTCCCTTTGATGTGCGGCGCAGAAATGATACAAATTGCATTTCGTCCCTGTGAAATACAATAAGGGGTTGGCGTGATGGAGAACGTATTCATTTATTAACATGGAGCTTTAAGCGAAGGGCTCCAACCCTTATCTGAAGGGACTCATCAGCTTCCTCTTCTGATAAAAACCAAAAAGGGAAGAGGCACCGGCAGCAACTGTGAGCCCTCCACGGCTCAGAGTGGGCTGATTTACAGACTCGCTGATTCCACTAAGATGCGGATTAAGTCAGGAAATATGATTGAAGAAATGAAACGATACCGAAATGACATCTTTATTTTGTACAGTTTGTCTGAACTTGTTTCAATTTAGTTAGCAAGACTTTGACCAGAGCTCAAGTTTATTTATAGCTGCAGGAGTGACGTCCTGCTCGAAACTGTATTCAGCTATTCAACAGCAAACAAACTTTTTCCCTCCTCCTAAAGTTTCCCTTCTGCTAATCACAGAGGCATTTGACGCTCCGATCAATTATATCCCCTACTTTTTATCGCTTTGTTTGAGATCATTAATTACAAACCAATCGGAAAGGCGTTGACAGAGACACACCCCCCCCCCCCCACTGACCTGGAACAGCTTCGGCTACTGCTTCGGTCAGTGAGCGGTGTTTACTATGGAAGAGTGATTTTTGGACCAGACTTTTGACCCCTCACCTTTGTCACTTTGCAGTTTGACCCAGAACATGTCTGGAAGCCAGAGGTTATTTAAGGGTCACAGCCTTCAGTAAACCACCGTGACCTTTAGGCTGAAATTCAGTCTGTTAATGAGGATTTCCTGCAGGAAGAGGGGGGCATAAATGGTGTTTAGAATGCATATTATTGTATTCATGTTAAGACACACAGTGAGAACAGCAGAACTAATGCAGATCTTGAAACAATGGTGATGCTATTTTATTTATTTTTTTACTGCCATTATTCTTTTTTCACAACCACATGCATTAAAAAAAGCTTTTAGAGATTTATGTTTTCTCTTCTATTAAAATCTTCCTCATAATAGAAAAGTTACTACTGGCTTTGCACCGCTGACACCCTCTACAAAAAACAAGCAATTAGTGTTTTGACCAAAACTTGGAACAGTAATTTCAGTTTTTTCACGCAGCTGTCCAGCAGCACAACAGCAAAATGCAGCAATCCTCCCCAAATCACCCGAAACATGACAATAATGATCTTTAAAAAACCTGCAAGTCTCACAGCTGCGATGCTATCAACAAACATATCATCAAACAATTTAAATTATAGATATCATCATAAGCCTTTCCTCATGGATTACTTGCACTGAGACATATTTTAGTCTGTTTTATAAGGTATGTTTAAATGTGCAAATAATGCATTCTTCCTAATTATGCAGTCATTTACATGCCTATTTTTTCTATTTTCTAATGGGGGATTAATCGAAACATTATATATATATATATATATATATATATATATATATATATATATATATATATATATATAGAATAAAGGTGGTCACACCAAATATCGACTTCAAAGCTCGTAAGAGCTGTACGAAGTGTTTTTGTTTAATATATGCTGTATTTCCATGTATGATTGCACACTACAGTATGTGTCCTGTTTTTGGATCTTCTAACGTTTAACATTTCTAATATTTTTTTAAATTATTTTTTTATTCAAACAGTAACTAATCTACGGCACCATTAGAAGTGCTCAGAAGAACAGGAACATTTACCTGGCAGAGGGCTCCTGTGCTCGAGGCCTCTGATTTCTATAATGCAGCTCTCAGGTGGGACTTCAGGAACTCACCGTTATCTTGGCAGCTAGAACAGTTTTGCCACGTTCATGTTCTTTAGTAGTAAAATGCTGCATAACTCAGAATCTGAAATATATGAGAACTAGTATTTTAACTAATATTTCATGAAACTTCCCCAGCTAACTGCGTTACGTTAGCACCGCCATTTTTTGTAGTATAAGTTACTGTAAGTATGCAATCAAGATATTTTTCCTCATTAAATTTGCACTAACTTGCATGAATATCCAATCTGCAACGTGTTCTACATGCATTTTGCAGCAGTCTACAAGAAGACGACACTGGAAAGCCTTTAAATTAACCAGTGCATGAAAAAGAAGCACTTCCTCCTGCGATGTCTCACCTAAAGTGCGCCTTCTGGCCTCTTCGTTTTGATTTTACTCTGATTTGAGCTTGTTTTATTATTTCAGAACAATGCTTTCACCTCACAATTGTCTCGTAATTCAAAACATGCATCACTTTTGACTCCAGTCGCACAAATCGTAGCCTCCTCAGTAGCACGTGCGTGACATTAATACTAACGTATCACTCCCACCGGGCCCGCAGCCTGCTGAAATTTGATTTTGATTTGCTTTGGATTTCTGAAAACAGGTACATGCCATAAAAAAGCCACAGACAGTCATTTAAACACATCTGCTTCACAGGGGGGAAGCTCGAAACAGACGCTGTTTCTGCTGTGTGAAGAATGACCTCATCCACTCAGGGAAGATGTTTGGATTGATGGATACATCGACGGAGGAGCAGCTACACATTCGCTTGAACTCAAGGTAAATACAAAGTGACAGGCCAGAGTTCCCCTGGAGATTGTGTAATTGTGTTTTCACATTGGCGCGTCAAAGTCGAGCAGATTCCCCCGGAGCGTCTGCAGACAGATGGGCACCGCTGCATATTTTAAAGGTGACAAAACTCAATCTTACAACCTTTTACAGTATATTTATATTCCTCTCGGAGAGTGCGACCATGCCCTCCATTTACTTTCTGCAGTTCGGGGTCCAGTTACAGTACATTGTGCCTACAGACTGCTTACTGGGAGCCCGAAGACAACTCTCATGAGGAAACAGGCTTAGTTTGCGGTCAATGTAGTTATGTACTTTTTCATTTAGAAATATTAGAAGATTTGCCAGTCACCACCTGCATTCCCAAAAGTCTTTTCCATTCACCATTGTTGTGGTCAAAAACAATCTCACGATAACGGTATTTTAGCAGTGTGGGTGCATGGCTATGCTGCAGTCTTATTTGCACTCTGAAAAAGTTAATCACCCTTAAACCTTCATGGGGAAATTGACTAATTTGGGTCATTTCTGCTCATTTTAAATACCGCGCCCATCCAGGGCCTCTGAGGTTAGGCAGCATGTGGTCATGAAGAAATGGTCTAATGTTGTATAGAGTTATGTTTTTTGTAACCTTCTAAAGTGCATGTTCCTTTCATCATATGTCTTTTTCTTGCACACTTCTTTTTTTTTACCACTTACGGGCAAAGAACCAAATATGGTAACTTCATTGACCTTATTAAGTCTTATTTCCTCCAATAACACTCAAAGGTTGACATTTTAAGTTTCAAAGTATTTCATACAAAGGGTTAAAAATGGAATAACAAAAAATGGGGACATGTAATGAAAAATCTTTCCTTTTTCTAGGCTTTGTGGCGTGACCCTCGTACGATATCTAACTAAAACGTATTGACGCAACTCATAAATTCTGAGTGAGGAAAAATTTGTCTATTTTGTGGGTCCTCTGCAACACTCACGTCGTGCTGCTGTACTATACAGTATAAATGGCACTTTAGTCCATTGCCAGGTTGTTGCTAGCATGATGATATTTGCAGGATCCAGGTTTCGTGGATCTAAATTCGACGTTACGGTCTTGAAAATGATCGGCGCATAAATGCCAAAAATGCGTCTTTGGAAGGGGATTGCTAGGCAACGTGATGATGTCTGATATTTGATGTGAACAAGAACATACAACTCCGGCTCGTTCAGCAGGAGTTCGCAGATTACAGACTTTGTGTATTACAGTAAGATATCAGTGATGGCCAAAGTCTGTCCTGCGACCCCTGGTGGGTCATGGTGCTACTGCAGGTCGGCTGGGAGAAATCATTATATAATAAAATAAAATAAGCAAATAACGTTTACAAATAGATTAAAAAAAATGTGTTTAATAGTAAATTAAATTTACCAATACAGAAGTAATCGATCAAAGGCAAAAGCTGAAAATTGTTGTTCTTCATTTCTGACTGCACTTTTGTATAGTTGTATACTGTTTCAACATTGGTCTTAATGTTTAATGATTGATAAATCCTGGGCTGATGCTCGTGTCTGGTCGACACTGATATTCTAACCTGGCTTGTTTATTTGTTTGTGTACTTGTTTATTCATCTTTTGTGACAGAGAAAGAAATATATTCTCATTATAACAAATAACTAACTTTTAAAAGTTTTTCAGCTCTTCATCCGTATCAGTGTAGTTATTTCTAAGTTACTACTAAGATAATATTGCAGTGCAGTTTGAGATCTTGTTCTGTTGTCACAACATTACTCTCTTTACCCTCTGCTCGGATTGGCTGGGCGTTGTTGTTCGTTGCGTTTCAAAACTGTGTCACCAACAGGGAGATTGTGGCGTGTCCTCCGGTGCAGCATCAACACTCATACGATGGTTGACACGTGTTTCTCTCATCTGTTCTTTTATCATCCGTTATGAATCCCAGTGTATATATCGCCAAACAGCTGATGTCGACCGGGTGCTATCAGCCACTGATATCAGTGAATGCCGTTCTATTTGATGATTTATCAACAAGGAAAACATCCACCGACATTACCACCCTCCCCCTCAAAATTATGATTGGCCCCTGATCCCTGGGCTCGAGTACCGCTACCCTTACAATGCCCAGCACTCCTGGATGAGAGCATATTGTACTTTGAGCTTCTTACCATTTCTTATAAAGTTTCAGTTACATACTAAGTTGCAGGTTGTAGAATATAAATCCATTACAATTTATTATTACACCATTATATCAGTGATTAATAGAGATATGCACATTAAGGGAATCATGACCCAATATTACCATCTGATTTAATGGATACTTTTACTTTAGGTACTTTACTTTAGGTACTTTACTTTACTTTAGGCTTGCCCTGTGGTTTTTCTCACTGTGCCACAAACTACATACCTGAAAACAAACACTACAAAACACTTTACCACAAGAGGCCGGCGAGTGTTAGAAGCAGCTGAAAAGTTGTTTAATCACCCCTAAAGATAAAATATGTGATTATTTTGCTCATCTGAACATTACGTTTCCCTTATTCCTTAATTTGACGTGAGGCCGCTGTGCGGGTGAGTCGCGCTCATCGGACAGGAAGCTGCAGCTCGAAGGTGCCTCGACCCCGGGGCGAGCGTGCGCGCGGTGGCAGACGTCAGCTATTTTACCCTGGCCTCCACCATACACTCAACTTATTACATGTTTTTTTTTTTTCCCCATGTTTTTAAATGGTCTGAAGGGAATCCATTTTGACAGAAAACCCTGTAATTAAGTGTATCGCTCTGCCCTCTTGCTAAGCTAATGGCTTTATTTTGACAGTGTTAATTGTCATAATTGTCAGAATGGTACCTCTGACACTCGGCTCGGAGACGTTGGCGAGGAATTGTTGCGTGTTGATGAAAGCGTTGTCATACATACTTCATCTCAACGAGCTAATGCGGCCTGCGTCCTGCCTCTCCCCGTCGAGCCTTATGGGACGCTGCAGCATCGGCTTTCTAATTGCCTCTAATGAAACGCCAGCGAGGGAGGTGATCTGCTCCTATTTAGATCTCCGTCTTTAAAGGGAGATGGAGAAGCAGATGGAGGCGAGTAGATGGAGGGAGTGAAAGAATGAGGGTGGAACGGACAGAAAGTAAAGTAGAAGAAATGCAGACGGAAAGGTTGAGGGGGGGATGGGGCCTTTTTCGATGCATCTTCATAACGAATGCGTTCTAATTAAGGCCTGCCCCCGTCCTTCTCTCAAACTAGTGTTGTGAAACTTGACACAGTGATATGATTTCACAGGGAACTGCTGTTTGCTGCCTGTTAGCTGTGGAAGTGGGTTACCGTTGTAATGCGGATGTTTGCACAGCAGATGGTGCTGTGCGTGGCTCAGACTGGGGCACCTTCTGCAAAGACGCTCCACAAGCAGTTAAAACACTCCAGCCTTAGAGAAAAATCAGGCTGGCATTTGCACCACCTCAAATCTGAAGTTCACCTGGATATTAGGCACATTTTATGCTGATTCCAAAGTGCTGAAAGCTCTTTAAAGAAAGTCTAAAATGTGGGCAATAAACTGAAGAATAAAATCAGAATCTTTGCACTGTTTTCCTTCTTATAAATTTTGCATGCCCCCCCCTGCGCGTTTGACTTATGAGCAGTCCAATTAATGGCTCCTTAAGTACTCGCAGAGGCCCGAAAAGGTGAAAAAAGTATGTCTCCAGAAAAGTCCGCATAATGAGCACAGTTTACAGAATTCAGCCTTTTCTTATTCCCTTCCTTGGTAATCATGTTACAGCCTCGAGGTGGGGAAGCTCTGCTCTCGCCAGATTTAATAATGAACTTGAAGTTATGATCCCGATACAATTTGGAGATGGTGAAATGGCCGAGCAAACAGCCACAGCGCGGCATACAAAAAGCCGAGAACCCAGAGGAAGAGTCATCTCTGACTTCACTGCAATAATCCAAGTGCAATTATTGCAGCAGCCGCAACAACAACAACAACAACAGGGTCACAGAACAGATAATATGCGCTGGAAGTTCAAAGCTAACGATTTAGATGAAACTGTGTGTCTCTGCGTGTGCGTGCTGGTAAACAGCACCCGGATTATCCGGAGGAGGGAAATGGAAGGAGAGGCGAAACGAGACGTAGATGGAGAAGCGGCTCCTCGGAGAGCTCGTCTCCCCTCAGCTCAGGTCCAGATAAGAGAATTATGGCACGACAAGGAGAGTTGACAGAGCTCGCTAAGTCTGTTTATTAGCAAGCGCACTTCATTAGAAGCAGAGATCAGGTTGATAACCAGCCCTCCTCCTGTTAGCGGGTAAATAACCATCAGTCCTCCTTCGTGGCTTGTTGTTGGTTCTTTTTTTTTGTTTGGTTTTGGTTTTGGAAACCTTGCCTCTCCAACCTGGGCAAGATTTGCTCTTTAAAGGGCGACCGAGTGTCAAGAGCAGCAGAAGAAAGGCTAAAGGGAACACACACACACAAAAAAAATACCACTGAGGTTTTTTTTTTTTAAAGATTGATAAATACGGTGGAATCTCAATTAGGCGTCGGGCACGAACGCAGATATTAAAAATTTGGTCAAGAATCTAATTAGCTGGAGGTAATTAAACAGTCTCACACAGGGTCATTAATCTTTCCCGTGGACCTTTGATGTTTTGCATACTGTCTTGCAAGTCATTAATAAAATTCATAACGCTTTTCTTTGTGGTGTTTTATCATGGCCATTCCCCCCCCACACCCCTTCCCTCTTTTTCTTTTTTCTTCCTCTTCTTAACCCCCTCCTCTTTTCTGTATCCTCCCTCCTCCTCCTCCTTCCCCTCTTCCCTGTAAGAGTGCAAGTGTCAACACATCACAAGGGCCTCTCCTCTTGAGTTAATTTACTTTTTTGTGCATATTACATTTTAAAGTTGCACGCACTGCGACCCCTCCCACCCCAGCACGCCTCAGCCACCCTCCACCACCACCTCTCCTCCTTTTTCTATCCCTCTTCTTCTTCTGTTTTTTTTTTTTTTTTTGAGAGCACAATTACAGCAGCAGATCAAATTAAATTCTTCTGCAAGCACAGCTCATTTGGAGTGTAAAACATTCCTCGGCAGTGTGCAGCCGAGTGTGCGGCGTGTCAGCGCCTCGCAAGAAGGGAAGAGAAGAAAACAGAATTGTGTGGCCATTGTGTCCCCCGTAATTAAATCCCCACAATCAGTCCATCTTAAATCAGTCACGCTGTAAATATGAAAAGGGGCCGGGATGAGCTTGAGTACTTACTTGGCCATCAACACAGCGGGGTAATATATGTTATGTAAATGTGTCGGAGATTATAACACCGCAGACTGACACAGCAACATTGTAAATAAAGGGGGGGGCTTGTATGTGTGTGTAAAGAAAAAAAAAGCATTTGTGTGTGTGTGTGCACTTACAGACCTCATGAACAAATGTATGCAGGTGTGTGTCTTCCTATAGCTTCCTGCGTGTTTACTGACACGCCTGTGCGACACAAATAGTCAGCGCCCTATTTATCTAGGTGTGTGTGTGTGTGTGTGTGTGTGTGCGAGTCTGAGCGTATAGACGGGTGCTGAGCGCGTGACTGACATTAATGCACAGCTATCGTGGTGAGCGTGAAAGTGCTGCTGAACCCCAGGAGGACCCGTTTCAAACGCCGACGGCCGAGCGTCGCTCCGAACTAAACGAAACGCATTGAAGCGGCGGTTCTCGTCGGCTTTTGCGTGGCCGCGTAAAAAGAGCAGGAGAAGAAGATGATGAGGAAAAGGCCAGGCTCTAATCTGGGTCTCAGGTGATTTTGGCACCTTTTTGCGATTGACATGGGAAGGCAAGTTGCCGTGTGCAGAAGCAGAATGACAGAAGCTGACGTTTAAAATGTGTTTACTGTCTGTTTTGTTGATGTAAGATCACAGCCCATGATGGCAGCGTCTTAAACAAAAGCACAGCTGCATAGTAATCCAGTGGAAATGGACATCATCCCGCCCATAATCAGGGATATTCAAATTGCTTTGCCCAGCAGTAATCGTTTAATAACACAAAGAATTGAATTTATCCATTAACATGAATAACAATAAAATGCCAATAACTTGTGCTTTTTATTTATTTTCTAATTAACTGACTTCTAAAAGACGTTAATTTTGACACTCTGACCTTCCATCAAATAAGGTCAGACAGCTCTGACCAGAACAGAGGAGCCCCACAGATCCAGCTTTTGCTGCTCAGTTAAATTATTTAGTCTCAAATGCTTCTAAATGTGTTTAAATTAGATCTATTTCATATTTTTAAATCATAATTTATTTTCGTACTAATTTTTAAATTGAATTACCTTTGATATTAGACCTGCAGGGTCTAATATCACAGGTAACCACTAACCGCAGCCGGAAGTGAAGCAGTGGCGCTTCTTACACTCACCAGCTACTTCACTCTGCTAGTACTGGGTTGGACCCGCTTCTCCTTCGGAGCTGCTTTAATTCTTCACGGCGCAGATTCAAAAAGGTGCTTCAAACATTCCTCAGAGATTTTGGTCCATATTGACACGACAGCATCACACAGTTGCTGCAGATTTGTCGGCTGCACATCCATGATGAGACTCTCCCGTTCCACCGCATCCCAAAGGTGCTCTGTTGGATTGAGATCCGGTGACTGCGGAGGCCATTTGAGTGCAGTGACATTGTCATGTTGAAAAAAGCAGTTTGTGACGTGGTGCGTTGTCCTGCAGGAAGCTGTGGGATGGACATGGTCAGGAACAATACTTAGGTTGTGGTGTTTAAATGATGCTCAATTGGTACTGAGAGGCCCAAAGCTGTGCCAAGAAACTACCCCCCACACCATCTCACACCACCAGCAGCCTGAACTGTTGATACAAGGCAGGATGGACCCATGCTTTCATGTCGTTGACTCCAAATTCTGACCCTACCATCTGAATGATGCAGCAGAAATTGAGACTCAGCAGACCAGCAGGGTTCTAGCCAGCGGTTGGTTGCCTTGCTGAGGTGCCGTCACACCGGGCTGAGTATTTCAGTAATTAGCTACCAAAACACATCGCTGTCATAACAGTTAGCTAGCGCCGCAGCCATTAGCATTAGCAAGCAGTTGTTTGGTACATGCGGTTGGTACCAAGACACCCCACCACCACCACCACTCTCCAAGTCGTACATTTGGTATCGATCGGCTGATTAGATAGTTGTGTTAAAAAGCAGATGAAATGGCATTCCTACTAAAGCGACTGCCAAGTGTAAGTGCATCATTCTCTAATTAACTGACATACAAACCACAGCAGAATTGACACTAGATATTCAGGATATGTACCAGAAAATATAAAGGTGTAGCTACTACTACTGTCTTACTGTGATGAGGGGAGGACCATGAGGACTTTATTAGCTTCTTTCAACATGAAGAGAAAGTAATGTAGATTAAACCAGTGGGAGAACACTGAGTCCTGGTTAACCTCATTCGCTGACAGCCATGAATGATTTGGCCTACCACTGTGAACAGAGTCAACAGGTAAAAGGGTAGTAAATCTAAATATTTAGTCTTTTAAAACATATTTATGTGTAAAACCGCTAACTACTAAAATATATCGTCTAACTTCAAAGCTGCAACTTATGTTTACAAAAAAATAAAAGTTGATGCAAACACCTGTCAAAGATCTGCAGGGTCTGTAGCATACAGGTGTATATGACAGATATTTAACTGACATTATTTACTCTGTTCAGTAACGGCAGTTGCACTTCAGATGTAGATGCTTGGGTTATATTTAAAAGAAACATAAAAACATGGCCGAAAACTCTCCAGTTTGATTTAATGAATAAAAGAAAGAGCAACATAAGTTGAGCGTCACTATGTTAAATTTATTCTGAAACAGTGAGGGTTTTATTCATCAGAAATTAAAGCCTGGAAGTAATGTATACTCACTTTACAGTTTATGAGACACACATAGCAGCAATAGCGCAATGGATCCTTTTCCTCTGAAAGTCAGAGAGCTGAGTTTTGGTCGAAACAGTTTCAGAGAGGCGTTCATTAAATTTTCTGGTCGTTTTGGAAGATGTAGTTTGTCGTTCTGTTTGATTTCATCAGTGAGAGGTGCTGTTAATGATTTGAATTGAACTCAAAACAGAAAGAAACTAAGTGTTAGTTTGTTAAAAGTTTGGATCCTTATGGTGATCTCCTGTAGTGGATGTTCACTAGAAGATGCTCTGACAAGATTTGGCCCCAATTAAGCCTCTGTGCACAAATTTAGCAGATGGAGGAGGGGCAAAACTTTCATATTATACTTTGGCTCAGAGGTTTTTCTCTCATTGCCCCAGTCAAGATAAATTTGGATGAGATGGAAAACTGTGTGCCTAATTAGCCAAGGAATTCTGTGAAAATATCTCTGTGTCCGTCCCTCCAAACACGTCCAAACACAGGAGAGAGTTCATATAATATTTATCATGTTTTATTAAATGTGAACAGGAAGCCAAGAAGAGTAAACTTAATGCATTTCTTAGACTTTGTCTCTGTGGCATTTAACCAGCAACGTTTCTCCATGTTTGCATAGAGAAAGTTATATGTTTGGGAAGTTTTGCCCAAATAAATCTTTCCCTTATTTTATTTGAAACTGATTTTATTTCCAGATCATGAATGTATATTAACCAATTGTGAGTTGCATCAGAGGGGTATGAAGGGTTCTGTTTTGAAGAGAAAAAAAATGACATAATTTCCTTCTGTTGGTGCAAAGAGATGGTGAAAAAGTCCCTCACATGCATGCAAAGACATTTTTGGCATGTACAATCTTGGATGTAATGTAGCACATGAGTAGAGCCTTGATATAATTATATTATCTTTAACTGTTAAAGAGAAGTCACAAGTAAACAATCATGCTGCACACGCTTACACTTCAGACTTTGGCTACTTTCCTTGACCGACTTCTGTGTGTCTTACGAACCTTTTTACGTGTAAAATCAGGAACAGTAAATTGAATGCTGCCTGCTCTGTCTCTATGCAAATCCTAACAGAAAAACACTAGAAGAAAAGGCCGAGGCTACTGCACGTTAAAGCCGATACAATCGTAAATGTTCTCAGATCACATCTGATTTCAGTTTGGTTGCATTTACCTTCATGGTGTTTAGTCCTATTCTGTACTGGACACTTCTTCATCTCAAATTCAACTGGAACGTCCTTTAAAAAGGTGACCTTTCAACTTGAGCTTTATTTTGGGGAAGAGGACAATGTCGCAGAGAGCCGATTCTGGCTGAAGTCTAGAGACTGGTGGGCAACCACCAGTCGCTATGGCAAGACGAGTATTACCCAACCAATTGCGAGTGGTTGCTGGAGGTCGCAAGGTGAAATTAGTGGCAAAGAGGTATACAGCACTTTACCAAAACCCTCCTTCTGACTGCTTTGGATGCCAGCAGATTGCCGTGGTTGTATGGAGGATGTTGACTTGTCTGCAAACACTTGCCAACTACTTGCTGAGCAATTGTGGAAAGCTTAAGAGTGCAGCACAAACTAGAAGCAAAGACCATCACAATGTCTTTCTAACATTTGGTTACAGTTTTTTAAAATACATATATATTTTTTTCAAGTTACGGACAATTGTTTTGGTCTTGCTCACATCAGTGTTAAGTTGGTTCACGTTCAGTGCCCTCCCTCAGATGATATATTGACGAGGCTGAAATATCGGTGCATTTTTAAAAAAACAAAACAAATCTGCAAGTAAAAATTTAAAAAGTAAAGAAGGCTGTTTCATATTTTATCCACCAGAAGACACTCTGTAACCTCCCTGTTGGCAACATATGTTTGGATTGTCACAAACACAACGGTCAGCTGATCTGAGTAGAGTCGCACAGAGCGTGATCAAGTAATCCATCACTTGTGACAATAAAACAAGATTAGTCGCATTATCTTAGTAAGTACTCATGAATAATTGCACATAACACTTGTTAGGGAAATCTGTTAATGCCTCGTGTGTAGGAAAAATGTAATGGATTTTCATATCACCAAATATCAGGATTGGTAGTAGTTTTAAAAATTCTACACTGGCCAGTCTGTACTTGACATATTGACAGTTTGACCCTAGGAAATGAATTCATGTTGTGTGACCCTATTACATGATGAAGAAAGAAGAACTTTACACTATGAAGTACTGTTTGGTCTGTGGATTTATAGTCAGAGACCCACATCTCCTTTAAAGTGTTGATCCTCCCATGAGAGTCGGGTCAGTTTGACTCAGGGGTTGATGTTTGCCCTCTGTGCGCTCACAACAGGACTTCCTGGGCGCAATCAGGAAGTAGCAGTCCAGAAGTGCACGAGGGGACGACCTTGCAGGAGAGATTGGCCAAATTTAAATTTGGTTGGCAAGCAAACATGTAAACCACTACATTATAGAGCCACAGCCAAGTTTAAATGGTATGTTTTTTTTTTAGTTTTTTATGGGCAGAATAACTGAAATTAAATGCACCATGTATACTGGCTAAATGTTGGTAAACCTACATCAACACATACACTCTTGGTAAAGTCCATATCAGTTAACTAATCCACTACCAACTTGTTTTTTTTTTTTCTTTGACTGTCCCTGCACAAAACGCCTAAACAGCTACAGTCTCTTAAGATTAATTTCTCCTCTCATCGCTGCCATACATGGACAGACACTCATACAGAAACCTCAGCCAAAGAAATGAAAATAAAACTTTGAACCCTCCATTGTTAAGAATAGACAGCAATGCCAGGCATGCCAGCTCCTCCTCCTCCTCCTCCTTCCAGCTCTCAGCCTCCGAGGTCATATGAGGAGCAGCTGGGCATGGGAGAAACACTCCGGTTTGCAACCATTATATCATTTCCTGCTCTGTTTCCTGTCAACCTCAGCTGCCAAAAGAGAAGAAAAAAGAAAAATCCCCTTAATGGGCAATTTCCACAGGGCAAAAGGGGTAAACCGAGAGGGAACATTTAAAATTCGCTTGTCGTGGTGGGAAAAGCGCAGATGATGTTTCAGATGCAGGTACAGGTGAATCTGAAAAGAGTTGCCTTTTATCCTCACTTGTACCTTTTTAACCAGCTGGTATTTATGTGGAAGACCCCACCACCACCTCCACCCTCCTGAGGCCTTCTCTGGATCATCCTCCCTCCTTTCTGGAGACAGGAAAATGAAGTGGTGTATTTCTAAATATAAACTGGCAAACAGAGGGCTGGTGGCAGCAGTCCTGAAAGGCACATTTCATGCGGCGGGGGGGTTGCTTACCTGATAAAGCGCTGATTGTCTCCCCTGAGAGTGCGGGCAGATAAAAATTATTTTGAGTGGGAGCACAATGGTGGAGGTGCTTATGTTAATCCTGACACTTCTTTAAAAAAGGCAGCAAATAAGATAAGCTCCTGCCTCAAGGTAAAGAGTGAGCGGTGGGGACGAGGGGGAAGGAGGGCCCCGCCACCACCACAGCCACCAATGCCGCCATATTCCTCCTTCAGCCGGTTTCTTCCTCACTGCATTCCTGTCCAAGATTGTGTCACAATTTATTTCCATAATTCACACCTACTCCCAGTATGCAACCCCCCCACCAAAAAAAACAAAAAATCCCCCCTCTGTCACTGCAGGAGAGGGGAACATGCTTGTAGATTGGACTTTGAGCTTTAAAAAGTATTCCTCAGAGGAAGGAATTACCTCATAGGCTGTGTCGAACCTCAACCTATACGGCTGGAAATACCTTAATGCTGCATTTCCCCCCAGTGGCCACTAGGGGCGGCTCCTAAGGCTGCAAAAATAAGTGTAATTGTATCGAACCCTACTGCTCTCCTTATTTATGGCCTCAGTAAACACCTTTATGATGTGTTTGTGGTGTCAGTTGCTAGTTTCAAGTCTTTTTTTTAGTACAGCAGGAGGTTAATATTTTGTAAATTACTGCCCGATTTGAGTGAAATAGATTATAAATAAGGGTATGATTTCGGGTGTGGCTCCTCCGTGATTGGTAAGTGTCTTTGTTTTCACTGAATGATGACACAATGAATGGAAAACAGTTCAAACAATTAATTACTTAAATCCGTCTTCCATCCACTCATGGTTGTGGTGGGGCTGGAGCTTGTCCTAGCCTGAACAGCCTGAAAAATCTTCAGAAAAATATATAAAATCCAGACACTGTGCACTGTTTTCAGCAAACCGCAGACATCCACTTGGCAGGATAGGGCCTGCTGACGAGCCAGTTGTAAATTTGATGCTACTGGTCTTCATGTGACTGGACCCCACCCTAAACTGGTAGCTCACCACGCAAAAAATATTAATTTCTCTTAGTCCAAAGCAGATTTTTTCTAGATTATTTCCGTTTACATTTGATGGATTTGACCTGCGAGACAGGTCAGAACTCGAATGAGAACAGACGTGGCATTGATTAGGAAGCACGACAAAAAGGAGGAACCAGGGTGGAGGTGGGTTGCAAATCGGCTTGCAGATGCACAGCAGCTTAAAAAGCGTACCATATATGAAATTTGCCTGGATCGAGATCAGCAGAACTTTGTTGCCCACCTGAAGCAGTACTATGTTTAATTTACAGCTGCTTTATCTCTTTATGCCCCCCCCCGTACCTTTTACAGGTTAGTTAAATATTAAAATAAAATTTCAAATATTATAAGTGTCATCCATCTTCCTTTCTTGTTTTTAATAACCAAAAATGAGGCAGGGGCTTAAACTAGACTGAGGTGTTTCTAAATTTATGTTTGACTGAAGTGACTTGAAAGACTTTGAGACTCGAGTGATATTCTCCTCACCTTGTTCGCAGGCCTTTGAACGGGTTATGTAACAGCTGGGGGGATAATTTGTTTTGTGCTTTGAGACTCCTGACGCCCATGTTTTGTTTCCTCCTCTGCTGCCATGTTTTAGGGGGAACCCAGGAGAGCCGCTCTCCGGGGATCAGCGGTAACTAACTGCGGTGGCGGCGGCGGCGGCAGCCCGGCAGGTATTTTCCCACACAAAGAGTGTTTGTTTTGTTTCACATGGACTATTTTTGTCGGTCTATCTTTGTTTCTTTCTTCTTTATTTCGTGGCAGGTTTTTTTTTCTACCCCCACTTATTATTCCTGTTTCTTATTTTCTCCTTTCTGCATTCCCGCTTTTCTTCTTACCCTTCTGTCTTCCTGGCTTTTTAATAGGACGGGTTGGAGGGGGGATTTTATTATTTTGTTTTGAGCTCTGCCAACAGTCTTGTAACTAGCATAATTAAACGTGCTTGTTAACAATGGCAGCTAATGAGGAATACAGCAGTATTAACAATAGGAGCTGATTAGACAAAGACAGGCTGATAAAGCTAAGGAGAGCTCACAGTCGGGGTTTCTCTACCTGATGACACCTGTCCTCTGACGTCTTTTACACACACAGAGAGAAGGAGGACGCACTCGGGAGCATAATTGTTATAATTGTAGCCAAGTTATCACATCCTTTGTTTCCTGGAGATCAGAGTGAAGCTTTGTTGAAGCTTTATGGCAGTTAATCATGCTTTTGATATTGAATATTTCTTATTTTTCTGTATTTTTTTTTGCAGCAGTCATAACACAGTCACAACTCTGCTGCATGCAGTGATGCAGTAAAACACTTTTTTTTTTGCCTTCATTCAGACTCTGAAACTGAAAAATATTTATGTCACCGATCGAGATGCGAATCAACCCGCAAGTATTTTTATCTCCATGTGTCAGAAACAGTCTGGAGTTTACTCACTGAAACTGCCCCCGTCTCATTTATCTTTACTCATCCAGAGAAGGTGTTGTGTCTCTCTCACAGGCCGTCTCTGCATACACCTGGGAGTGGCCCAGTACAGTCGCAGCCCTCTGCTGCTGGCCACTGGGACGCTGAACTGGAGCAATTTGGGAGCACTGAAGCATTTGAAGCTGTGTATTTGACATGAGCGACCGAGTCCTGGAAAAGAAATCTGTATCTAAGAGGAGCAGCTGCTGCATAAGCAGTAAAAGACACAACAACAACAACAACAACAACAAAAAGCTATATAAGTGGAACCTGTGTGGTCTGATAGCAGATTTTTAGTTTAGGTGGCTAGAACTGCCTGTGTCAAGTTACAGCTTCATCCAGCTGGTAGATAGAGTTATTTCCATCCATCCGTCCATCCATCCGTCCGTCCTCTTCCGCTTATCCCTGTTCAGAGTCGCGGGGGGCTGGAGCCTATCCCAGCTGTCATAGGGCGAGAGGCAGGGTACACCCTGGACAGGTCGCCAGCCTGTCACAGGGCCAACACAGAGAGACAGACAACCATTCACACTCACACCTATGGGCAATATTAGAATTACCAGTTAACCCAACCCCAGTAACTGCATGTCTTTGGACTGTGGCAGGAAACCGGAGTACCTGGAAAACCCACGCAGACACGGGAGAACATGCAAACTCGTAGGCATGCTGTGAGGCGGCAGTGCTAACCACCACACCACCATGCTGCCCCTTATATCAATGTATATTTTTATACAGAAAGTGAATTCAAACTGGTAATAGGAGCTGGTTAGTTTTTTGATATTACTCATTACTCTGACGTAGATTTACTGCTCTTGTATTGAAGTTTGTGTCCCAGTGGCGAGTGGATCACATATTGGCATTAGCACTTTACATATGGCTTTATAGCATTAGCAATTTACAGCCAACAGCCTGTGTTGTTCATGTTTTTTAAATACAATTTTCAAGGAAATACATCAGTTTGTGTTGTATTTTAATTAGAGTGAAGATTTGAGATTGGCTGGGCCCCGTGGGATTTTCTAGTTTTGGACCTATGATGCGTTTTCATTTTGTCTGTCATGCACAAACACGCTGTTACCAGAGGAGTTTCATATTAAACATGGTCAAAGTTTCAGGTAATGAGGTCAGTGTATGAACAGGTAATTCCAAAAGGTCAAGCTTCAGACTGTTTTTCTACGCGTGGCTCCGTATGATGTCATGGGATATCCCAAAGCCCCGCCCACCCCGCCTTTACACCTTCTATTGGTCCATGAACAAATTGGCCAAGCCTCCGCAAATCCTTTGTGTTCTTTACACATGACCACAGTGCAGTATTCATAGAAGTGGAGCTACTTGTGGATTTTAACTCACAGCTTTTGTAAAGCTGCTGAAAACCACTTAACTTCCATTACTATAGAGCGTGCAGCAGTTTTTATACTGCCAGAAGAAAGTGAAGCGCACCATAAAGGTTATTTACACCATGCTTTTTCTGCCTCCCTGATACGGAGAGGAGAGACCTTTTGAGTGATACAATAGTGCATTTACACGGAGGAACAGCAACCTGACGCACCGTAAAGTACTTCTGAAAAGCCCTCAAAATACACAGAGAGTCGGCGGGGAAATGAAGGAGGCTACAGATAAGAGTCGAGTTGTAAAACATAATTATATTTCCGTCGCGGCGTTGAAAGGGATGCATTTAACCTGTGATTCATGCATGGCAGGAAGTTGTCGAGGGGGGAAAAAAAAGAACAGCAGTTAAATTGTGGAGGTAAGAAGCCTTGAATAAAGTGTAGCTAAGGTCATACCATCTTATGAGAATAATTTGATCCGGTGCTAGTCTTCTCTCTTGCAGGCGTTTTCTACAGGGAAAAGGATTATATCTTTCTACTTCTTCTGCTCCCAAAGGACGGGGAAAGGTCTGCTGCTATTAAAATCCTGAGAGCAGGTTTGGGCCTGAATAACAGCGCCGAGTAAAAGGAAAAGGTTGAACTGTCAGACTTTGTTGCGTGCCACGGCTCTCCAAACCTTTTCCTGGTTACTTTTCCCCCTTTTTTACTCCACACACTTGATTGAAACTGGGCTCACTCATTTAAAATTGCTCCCGCAAAGAGGTCAATTTCCTGTTGGGCTCTTGTTTAAATTAATTCACAAAGGGTTCATTTGACTTGCGAGGAAAGCACAGATGAGTATCTACACTTTGTATAGAAAAGGAATATTTAGTGCTGAAAACATTTTCTCAGTGAAAAGTTAACACAGAATAAAACAAACAAACTCCTAGATGTTTTATCAGATTTTGAAAGAAGTTTGTCTTGCAGATTTCGAATTTGATCGTCTCCTTACTGTACGTATTGCTTACCTCCGTGGTTTCCGTCGATTTTGCTGCGGCAGTAAACACAACTGTTGTTTGCCTCGTAGTGAAGGGAGAGGTTTCCCAGGCACCGATTGATATTCTGCTGCAGAAATCAATCACACCCTTTATTCCTGGCAGGATATCAAAGCGGGACATTAACTGCTTCTTCCGCTTATCTATGTGTTTCCTGACAGCTTGTTAATAAATTTCTCTACCTGTACGTTGTCTGTCTTTAGAAATGACTTTTTTTGCTTTTCAGCTCACTGTTGCTCTTGTCTGTCAGCCCCCAGAACTGTATTACTGTAGGGCATTAAAAAAAAGGGCCTGGAGAAGCTCCCTTATAAAGGCCTGCCTCAAATACTATTTGTTGTGGTGAAAGCGTCCTGAAAGGTTTGACTCAGGACAACCTGATCTCATGGCAAAACATCTCAGAAATATAGTCCAAGGGGTTTTTTAAAACAGGGATTTAATTTGGAAAAATATCTCCATCCACGTGAAAAGGCAAAAGGATCTCAAGACATGAATTGTCCTGTGTGTGTGTGTGTGTGTGTGTGTTTTGTTACATTGCAACTAATGTATTTCTATAGACAAGCAGGTCTCTTGTCCGTAGCACGTTTTCATAATACTGGCAACCAGAAAAATGGTAGTTGATGTAGTTTAACACAAAAATCAATATTTTTCTAAACCTAATGAAATAACGCCTGAATCTGAAAAGGGTTTTGGTGCCTAAACCTAACCAAATAGTTTATAAGTTCATCTCATTTGACATGAATGAAAAGACATGAGACAAATGCAATGAACAATTGTGGTCAGATAAAAATAAATAAGATTATAAGATATAAGATAGTCAATATATATAGATATAAGATAGACTATAACATAGTCGTGCATAGACAACATGCTTCGTGTTTCTAAATTCAGATAAAACTGAAGTTCTTGTACTCGGCCCCACAAATCTTAGAAACATGGTGTCTAACCAGATACTCACTCTGGATGGCATTACTTTGGCTTCTAGTAACACTGTGAGAAATCTTGGAGTCATTTTTGACCAGGATATGTCCTTCAATGCGCATATTAAACAAATGTGTAGGACTGCTTTTTGCATTTGCGCAATATTTATAAAATTAGAAACATCCTTTCTCAGACTGATGCTGAAAAGCTAATTCATGCATTTATTACTTCTAGGCTGGACTGACTGTAATTCATTATTATCAGGCTGTCCTAAAAACTCCCTGAAAAGCCTTCAGCTGATCCAAAATGCTGCAGCTAGAGTACTGACAGGGACTAGAAAGAGAGAGCATATTTCTCCCATATTGGCTTCTCTTCATTGGCTCCCTGTTAAATCTAGAGTAGAATTTAAAATCCTTCTCCTCACCTACAAGATCTTGAATAATCAGGCCCCATCTTATCTCAAAGACCTCATAGTACCATATCACCCCAATAGAGCACTTCGCTCTCAGACTGCTGGCTTACTTGTGGTTCCTAGGATACTTAAGAGTAGAATGGGAGGCAGAGCCTTCAGCTTTCAGGCCCCTCTTCTGTGGAACCAGCTCCAAGCTTGGATTCAGGAGACAGACACCCTCTCTATTTTTAAGATTAGGCTTAAAACTTTCCTTTATGATAAAACTTATAGTTAGGGCTGGATCAGGTGACCCTGAACCATCCCTTAGTTATGCTGCTTCACTCTGTGTCTATACACTACTCTGCTTTTGATCATTAGTTATTATTAATGTCTGGCTCTCTGCTACAATGTGTCTTCTGTCCTTTCTCTCTCACCTCACCCCCAACCAGTCATGGTAGATTGTTGCCCCTCCTTGAGCCTTGGTCTGTTGGAGGTTTCTTCCTGTTAAAAGGGAGTTTTTTCTTCCCACTGTTGCCAAGTACTTGCTTGTAGGAAGTTGTCTGATTGCTGTAGGGCATTATTGTGGGGTCTTTGCAATATAAAGCACCTTTAGGAGAATGTTGTGATTAAGCGCTACATAAATAAAATTGAATTGCATGTTGTGACTGTTTCACAAATTGGCTAAGAAGAAACAGGGCAGTCCCAGAATGTCAAATCCTGCTGTTTAGTGCCTTGACACACCGGCCGCAGACAACATGAGGAGCTGGTGATGGTGATTTTTGGTTAGTTTATGAATGGTCACAGTATTCCTGTGTGCAGCAGCAGCAAGACCAGAAGACATTTTTTGCCTATGTTTGAGAGGCCAGTTTTTATGCTGTGGAAATTCGGAGAACAAGTTTCCAAAAAATGTTGCTAGTTTTGTTGGTGCAGTCTAAATTAAATTAGCTTTAGAGGTACAATAAGTTGTCGCTGGGGCAATAACCTCTACTGGTACTGGGACTTTGCCCTTGACAGGTAGACATGACAAAATTAGCTGTGCTGTCTTTCTACAGGCTAAAAATTGGTTGGTGTGTGCCACTTTTACCGTCTGGGTATTCATAAAGCATTTCACGATAGTTTGAGTATGATTTGGGACACAGCATTTCTTACATTAAATTTGTTTCTTTTTATGTGCAGGGCGTCCATGCCTCAGGAAGTAGAGCAGGCCGGCCACTAATCTGAAATGCGATAGTTTGATCTTGGGCTCCTCCAGTCTGCATGTTGAAGTGTCCTTGGGCAAGATGCAGAATCCATCAGAATGAGTGTGTGAGATGGTAATCAAAGGAGAAATGTGTTCAAAAATTTAAACTAAGTTTTTTCAGGAAACCACCTACACCAGCTATAAATGTTTTTTCTTTTATTATATTTTTATGTCATCAATCCTAACTAGGATGATCTCTTTGCATCTTTTCCCAGACGAATAACCTTCCATCTACTGTTTAAGAGTAGGTAATTTTATACTGTTTAGACAGTAAAAACTAATCTGTTAAGTCATGAATTAACTGTTATTAACAGCATTTGTTATTAACAGTTCAATTTCACTATCCACACCCAAGTCTGATTACTGCCAGACCTGTTGATTCAAGAAATCACTTAAATAGACGCTGTCTGACAAAGCGAAGCAGGCTAAAAGAGCTTAAAAAGCAACACATCGTGCCACAATCTAAAGAAACAGTTGAGAAACAAAGTCTTTGACACCTGTCACTCTGGAAAGGGTTATAGAGCCATTTCTAAGGCTTTGGGACTAAGAAAGAGACTGGACAAAAATTGCATCCATGGGAGAGTTCAAGGAGAAAACCAGTGCTGACCAAATAGAACACAATGGCTCATCTCACATTTGTCAAAAAACATGTTGATGATCTCCAAGAAAATATTCTGTGGACTGATGAGAACTTTTTGGAAGGTTTGAGTCCTGTTACATCTGCAAAAACTAACAGCATTTCATAAAAAGATAATTACACCAACAGTCAAACATGGTGGTGGTGTGATGGTCTGGGGCTGCTTTGCTGCATCAGGACGACTCGCTGTAACTGATGGAACCATGAATTCTGCTCTCTACCTAAAAAAAAGGAGGAAGTTCAACCATCAGTTCATGCCCTGAAGCTCAAGAGCACTTGGGTTATGCAACAGGACAATGATCCGAATCAAACCAGCAAGCCCACCTTTGAAAGACTCAAAAAAAAAAAAAGTGGCGTGGCTGAGTCAAAGTCCAGACTTAGATCAGATTGAGATGCTTTGACTCCATGTTCATGCCGGAAAACCCTCCAAAACAATAATGCAAAGAAGAGTGGGCCCAAATTCCTCCACAGTGATGTAAAAGACTCGTTGACAGTTACCACAAAGCCTTGAATGCAGTTCTTTCTGCCAAAGGGTGGCACAGCCAGTTATTAGGTTTAGAAGGCGATTACGTTTTCACGCAGGGCCAGGCGGGTTTGGATACCTTTTTAACCCTAATGAAATCATCATTTAAAAACTGCATTTTGTATTTACTCAATATATCTTTGTCTAGTATTAAAATTTGTTTGATGATCTGAAACATGTAAGTGTGACAAATATTCAAAAAACTAAGAAATCAGGAAGGGGCAAATATATTTTTTCACAGCACTGTAAATTCACTGGTTTTTATGGTCAGGAAAGAGTTACATTTTTATGAGAAGGTTTTTGAAGTTATTTTCAGGTAAAATATCACAGCTGGACTTGATTTCAAGTCGCCCTTCTCCAGCAAATGTCTGAACCCCTCCAATCAGGCAGATTTACAGTACTTGAACTGATACTCCATCTGGATCGCCTCCACTAAGCAGGTTGGCATCATTTGAATCAGGGGACCTGCTACTGTCTGCCAGTCTTCGTACTGGAAGAGGAATTTGTTATTCAGATTTATTTTATGAGCTAAAAATACATGTCAGAAGTAAAGCTCATTGTTCAGTAAAGAGTGAAGAATATCGGGGGAACCTTTGAAGTACATTTTAGGTCTGTCAGTCTGTCCTGAAGAGATATTATTGGCACTGTCTGGTACAATATCTGTGAGCTAGATGTGAAAGATCAGAGCGATATCTAGCCTTGCGGGATTTTCCAACCCTGTTGGGACTTAAAATCGAGGTTAACCTCTAAAGCTGTCACCTTCATCTGTCCCCCCTCTCCTCCTCCTTCTCCTCCTCCTAGTGCTCTGAACTCTTCCTGCCAGAGAGTTTCTGCTTAAACCGCACACTGCCACCCAAGTTGGCCAAAGTGCACTCGCAGTCGGATCAAAGTTGTTTATTCTTTGGCTCGGCAGCGTGCTAAAGG
Organism: Pterophyllum scalare; assembly: GCA_024447675.2. Taxonomy (NCBI): domain Eukaryota; kingdom Metazoa; phylum Chordata; class Actinopteri; order Cichliformes; family Cichlidae; genus Pterophyllum; species Pterophyllum scalare. The sequence continues at coordinate 160,017 of JAMQGT020003889.1, forward strand.
TGATAACATTGCTTTGTGAGTCCTCGGGCACTTTGCTCTGCGGTCTGGGCATCTCCGTTTGCCTCACACCAGCCTCCCTGTCTAGAGGAGCCATCCTAAGCCTGAGCACTACATTTCTTTTCTCCAAATTGTAATTAAAAGGGAATAATTATTTCTCAGCGGTCGCAGTCCAAACAAACAGACTGACAGCTCTCCTTTTTTTTTTCCACTCGGCGAAGGCCCACAGTTGATATCTCCCTGGTGTCTTTTTTTTTTTTTCAGCGGCTTTCTGAAGCTGCCACTTCTCGGTTTTATTATCTTTGTCTCCAGCCCTGGCCCTTCGTCCCTGTGCTGGCGCTGTTGGCACTGGCCTTGCCCCTGCCATCCCTCTGTTCCACACTCAACTTTTTTCTCGCCACATGAAAGTGGCTTCCCGCTGAGAGACCCGACCACGTGGCCTGGACCGTACCTTTCGCTCCCAAACTTTCCTGACCTAATTAGTGCCGAATTAAATCGGACAGGATGCATTCATTATTAATTTCCCGTACTGGGGGTTGGGGGTCTTGAAATAGACATTGGACACAGAGAGAGAGAGAGAATCAGAAGTTCTCTGGCGTCGACTCTCCCTCCCTGTCTTGGACTTCATTTAAATGCTGTGTGCAGTGTTAGCAAAGCAACGCTGAAAGACAATGCAAGTTAATCAAAGCACTTTGCATGCATCTCTGTTCCCCTTCTCTGTCTCTCTTTACAGCTTTGGATGTACAACCTGCCAAAAAATGAAAAAAGCCCCAACCCTCTCATCTCCATGTGAAACTGCATGTTCGGTTTCATTTCTGTCTCATCCTGCTGTTTAAAGTGAAACCTTCCTCTCCCAATAGCATCTTTCAGCAGCAAGGCCTCATATTCCAGATTGATAAGCATTCATTTTGTGTCAGATACCCATAATACATCCTCAATCATAGCAAGATTTTAAAAAAATGACAACTTGGGATGTGTGAAAACAACTTATTGTCATTGGATATTTCACTTCTGTCTGCAGTATATGTATCAGTATATGTATCAGTATATACACTATATGGACAAAAGTATTGGGCCACACCTCCCATTGATATATAAAATCAAGCACTCAGCCATGCAGTCTGCCTTAACAAGCATTTGTGAAAGACATTCTACAAAACTCAGCAATTTCGAGTGCGGTGGTGTAACAGGATGCAACTGCTGCATCAAGTCCATCCATCCTCTTCCGCTTATCCTGTTTCAGGGTCGCGGGGGCGCTGGAGCCTATCCCAGCTGCCATAGGGTAAAAGGCAGGGTACACCCAGTAGAGGTCGCCAGACTGTCACAGGGTCAACACAGAGAGACAGACAACCAGTCACGCCCTATGGGCAGTTTTGAATGATCAATTAACCTAACCCCAGTAACTGCATGTCTTTGGACTGTGGTAGGAAACTGGAGTACCCGGAGAAAACCCACGCAGACACGGGGAGAAGATGCAAACTCCACACAGAAAGGCCCCGGTCAAGGTGGATTCTAACCCAGGCCTTCTACCTATGAGGCAACAGTGCTAACCGCTGTGCGGCAGGAGCTTCATAGCATGGGTTTCCGTAGTCCAGCAGCTCCAATAGGTGCAATGTGTAGGTGCCCCAGTACACTTGTTCATAGAGTCTATATTCTTAAAAGCACATAGGCCAGGGGGGGGGCAATTACTTTTCCCAAGGAGCCACATGAGAAACTGGGACCATTGTGGAGGGCTGCACCAATAAGCTTATAAAGAGACAAAACTGTTATTGAGCAGTTTATTGTTACATCCCTCCAGTCCCAATCTCATGTGGCCTACTGGGAAAAGTAATTGCCCACCCCTGACACGGACATTATGAAAGATGGATATATCTACCGTGACGTCACCCAGGGATGAGTCTGACACTCACTGGCTAGCAATTTGTGACTGAAGCATTGTAAGCCAGTCTCTGAGCATTTGTTTTCATAACACACATAATCCTACATTTTAAAACATAATATGACTAAGATTTAAAAAAGAGATTATTTTTTATTCGTTATGACCCATAATGAGCAACCGAGCCTCTAAAGCTCAGCAGGAAAGTGTTTAAAAAGAGATCAAGACGGGAAGCTGTTTTCACATAGACTTCTATAGAACTGCAAGTCTTTTTGTTACCACAACTATTGCCATCTGGTGGCTTGCAGACAGAATGCAGGTTTCAGGCATTGGCTTAATTTTTTCTGACCTGGAAGCTACGTCCGTCTTTTATATTGTCTGTGGTAAAGCATCACAGAGAGTGTTACTGAGCTCCTCCAGGTGCCCAGCCTCTGTATGTGGATTTAGGCAAATCAAATTCTTCAAAATCTGGCATAATTTTGAAACTTTCAAAATTTTTGTGATACATTTTAAATCATATTTCAGTCTATTTAGATTTTAGCAATAAAAAGCACATGGTGCTGGTATATGGTAAGTAAATATCTACACTGAACAAGTATATAGCTGGTATAACAAACAAATATCTAAATAGTTGGGTACAGCCCAAAGAACTGTACGATTATTTTAAAGCTGAGGAAGGCATCATGTTTTTGCCATCATACTTCAAAATAATCTGTAATAAGTTGTTCTGCACCTTTGCCAGACTTTGGCCCTTACCATATGCAACTCCTGCCATGAAACAGCTGTTGCAGGCAGGTTGAGGACCTCAATGCAGGACTCGAGAGAAAAAGCTTAACTTAAACTTCAGCTTTTATTAGCTGAAAATGGAGGACCAAACAGGGCTGGAGCCAGCAGTCAAACATACATGGACAGGCGAGCACACAGCAGGAAGGAATCCAATGACAAGGATGCAACAAGAAATGGAGGAAACTCAGGACTCAAATACCAACACAATAATGAGAGGGTCGGGAACAGGTGGAAGCTGGGAATAGACAAGAGAAGAAAGAATCTAAAGCAACTTGGTACTAAGAACAAGGTATACTAAAGGACACATGGAATAAACTGAACATTATATCAATTAGTAAACAGAACTAGGAAACCCAAAACTGAAAATGCTGGGTCGCGGATCCAGGATCATGACGACTCCAGCAGGTAATAGCTACCAAACTTCAGGTCTGCAGCACATGTTCAGGAACGGATTAGTCAGAAGACGATTGGCTTGAGTTTGAAGGCTGCTGCTAGTTTGAATAATGTCCCTCAGAGTTGGTGTGCAGAGTTGAACGCTGAGTGAAATTTCCAGCAATCATTTCTATTTGAAACTGTCGATCAGTTACGCTCTCCTTCACATCTCCCCCTCCCTCGGGTGGAACAGAGCAGTGCTTAGGTCTTTGAGCGCCGCGAGCTGTAGGTCATTCATCTGAAGATCACTGGTGGGCTTGTGAAATGCCGTGAGCCGCTACCTCCCGCGGACGAAGATAAAGGGTGCTGTTGACTTCCCACGTCGTGGTTTTGTGTGATACTTGGGGTGGGTGATGGTGAGAGGTGAGAGGTTATCTGTCGGTGCAAAACGCAGAAGCAGTGTAGGCTTCAAAACAGAGTATTTATGGAAAAACAAAGTTTAAAAAGTGCTTTATCCATTATGAAATACTTCCAGATAGTTGACAGAAGAATTAATGATTTGAAAATGTACAGTCAGGCTGAATATGTACATGCGATAGTTGGTGTGTTTTGAGGAATTTTGAGGAACAAAAATACAGACCAGACGTCAAGCAGAGGAAGAGAGTGAAGGTCAAACGAGCTTTGGCAGACTGTAGGCGCTAAACTAATTAAAAGCTCTTGAGTTTGGGCTGAAATACAAAATGTAAATGACTGCACGCTGGGGTAGATTTAGACTTTGGAGATGTGCATAATTGATTGGACTTGGATTTTGAGAACACGGTGCATCCAGTGACTTCCATAATAGAGGAAACAATCCTCTAAATAGCTTTAATCATTTTTTTTTATCTCCTCTTTTTTCATGTAGTGTCTATTAATCATGTAAACATTTAATAAAAAGATTCCTTTATTGTGTAGAAAAGAAACATAAACATGTTTAAAGCTTTAATTTGATTCATTGGATCATTCTTATTATGAAATGACACATTACTATAGTACTATTTTTCTGCCTCTCCACCAGTCTTCTTTGCATACAGTGATTTTTTAAATTTTTTTATTTTAAAGAATTACAGTGAAAATTATGATTGGGGGGTGGGGTGGGGGAGCCTGTTCCAAACAGGAATGGCCCCAAACTACAGTTTGGGTCTCTTGAGGCTGAATCCAGAAGTGACTCGGTCCCCATAGACTCCCATATCAAAATGCCCAACTTTGCAGCAGAAATAAAAATGTTTATATCCTACGAAAACCCAGAATCTCCAAATGGTCACTGTCTAAATTTATAAATGCCAACAGACTGCAGTCAATCAGAGGCAGTCGCATCGATTAGCACAGCTTGTCTGCAGTGCGTTTCTTTGCAATAGGGGACTCGACTCAGCTGGTTGCCAACTGGTTGTATTCGGGCCATATTCCTATATAAAAGCAAGGCTGCTGAGTGCCAATGCCATTTTGCAACTATGTCTCTATTTATGGAGGAATTTCTGAATGAAATATATGAGATGTAAGTGGTTCATGTGAATTTCTGTTTAATGTGAATTTCTGTGTATGTGGACAGTGCAGACTTAATCACTAATAATTGCTTTATTATCACAGACAGATTGAATGTAATTGCCAACTTGACTCCATTCAATTGTAGACTGATAGAATAATAGAATAAACAATAATTTTGGTGGTCTCCAACCACTGTTTGCCCCAGTGTGACTGCAGGATTAGGCTTCACCTTGACTAAGAGTCAAGTCACTGCTTTGGACTTCTTCAGTGTTTGCTGGAGCATTTTGAATGCAATTACCTGACAAATTGTTTGCCTTACCGTGCAGTTGCTCTATTTGCACTAATTCTAGTATTTTATCTGTATGATACTAATTAGCAGAAATGTCCATTTGTGCAAAGAACAATATGTAAAAGAGAAGCGATCAACCGTGCAGTCATGTCATAGCCCAGGGCAAAGAGCTGCAGATGTAACAAAGACAGGGCCTGCGATTGTCAAGAGGCTATTGAATTCATAAATGTAACTTGCTGACCAAGCTTGCTATTATCTGCTAATACCTTAGCACTTCACCCTATCACTCAAACCTGGTCACTGATTAAAAAAAAGAAAGAAGAAGAAGCTCTAATGCCACCTTTAAGGCTTCAGAACGGGACTTCGGGCACCAGTGGTTGACGACATCGAGGGTTGAAACTTCCGACCCAACAAAGTGGCAGTACAGAAAGCTTGTGATGCAGCAGGCTTCCAGATGGTTTCGTCTGCAAATGATGCTCTAAATTCACGTAATCCATTTAGCTAATGTTGTTTTGAGGATATACTCATCTGTTGCTGTTTTTTTTTTTTTTTTTTGTTAGTGTGCCTTCAAACCTGGACATCTTGTCTTCAGCTGTCTGAAAGCTTTTGTTGAGCTCATCAAACTAGCGGACAACATGCGTAAGACACATCTGTGTGTCTCTCTGTGAAGAAATTCACCGTCTCTGGTTTCCTCTGTGCTTGTGCATCAGATTATCCCGAGAAGGAGTGATCAAAGACGAAAATCTGGCCGGTGCACAGTTTGCGAATGCTATCCATTTATTGTTATGTGGAGATTCTGTTTCGTATTTATTATTAGAAAGCTTGTGGCTTTTTCAAAGATTGCTTTTGACACCGAATTCCTTATACGCTTAGTTCTTGGTTGATTTGATGTTACGGATAATATACCTTTCTTTTTTCTTTAATCTTTTCTACTTTTATGCCCTTTCGGCCAGGGTTGTTATTGTCTGAAATGCCTTTAGAGGTGGTGTGAAAAACACTACCGCATAAAGCAAACCTGCAAGCTAACGTTTGCTGAACATCAATAGACATTTTTGCCCGACTGTAGTGCGAGTTATCTGGAAAACTGCTGAACAGATCAAAGCAGCAGAGGTGTCACACAGGCTGAGAGGTAAAAGATTTTACAAGTCGTCAAATCAGAGTTGGATTCAGCCGTGGTACACAGTTTGAGTAGAGAAAAACAGAGAAAGCGAGACACAGGGAGCAATATGTAAAAGAGAAGAGATCAACCGTACAGTCATGTCATAGCCCAAGGCAAAGAGCTGCAGATGTAACAAAGACAGGGCCTGCGATTGTCAAGAGGCATGGATAATGATAGCTTTGCATGTAGGGTACAAGGCAAACATCAAGGCCATGCACATCGCAGTGCAGGACTTTAAAGGCTGTGGCGAGAAAGGGGGCCATGGGAGCAAAGATGGCCCCAATATGGCCCCCAGTGGTTCCCCTTCTGATGGCAGGGGCAGGTAACTGGGAACAAAGCAAATTGGATGGGTACAGTGCAGAGCCAGTGTCAGGGCTCATCTCTTTCTGCTTCTTTTTTTTTGTGTGTGTGTGTGTTGAAAACTTTTCTTCTCTTTTTGCTCTTTTGTTTGTTTGATCCTCCCTGTACACTGGCACGCATCGTGCCAACTCCTTCTGAGTGGACCAACGAGAGCTGCTCTGGTATATGCAACTCTGCAAATGAGCACACGGAGTAAGCTGCAGCACACAGAGCTGTGCTTTGGTCAAAATGTGAAGGGTATTTATTGTTATGGAAATATCGGTGAGACGAGGTTTATAGCTCTGCGCGAATATTAGGAGATGCAGATGAACAGCAGAGCTGGCAAAGGTACATACATTCTCCTCTTAAGTAGGAGTTCAGACACTTGTGTTTAAAAAATGCTCCAGTGAAGTGAAAGTGATTACACTTCTTTACTTGAGTAAAAGTGAAAGTGGACAGGCTCTGAAATGCACTCAAAGTATAAAAGTGAAAAGTAGCTCTTTCAAAGACACTTCTACCAGCTATTTTTGTGCAAACTTAACTGAACTGCACTGTTAACACAATAATACTGTAAGACAATACAAACTGTGTTTCTACTGAATTCTAATGAATGTACTCAGCTTGACCATCTGCTGTGTAGAATACAAGCAGGGAAAAACAAAGGGAATAAAAAAACTAGCTCCATTTGCTATTGGCCATATGAGTATTGCCAGGATTTAAAAGTCGGATTCAGCAGGTGTGGGAACCTTAAGTTTGCTTGTAATCTTTATTTATTTTAGTTTATTTGTGTGTGTAGTCTGTGATCAGCTGACCTGTGCTGCTGCTGATCTTTGTGGATTTAGTCAGCTGAGTTTGACTGGATATAAGCAGATGTTACATGAACGATTGTGGCCGATTTCCAACCCTTAGACAGTAAAAAGCTAGCATAAAGTGGACCTCGGTGACTGACTCATGAGGTAAATTTAAATTGATGTCTGTTACCCTGACAATAAAAACCACTGTCACTCTGCACCAGTCAAACTAACCAGTTTAGCAGTAGACTGCCCAGTGTCTCCAAGCAAAGTTAGTATACTTCACTTTGTTTTGCAGATGACAGAATCATAATTCATCAACACATCATGCATAGATCTGATCTCCCATCCTGTCTTTGACCATCTCACGTGGTGGTTAGCTCACATTTTTTTTACATTGTGTTTCTGTTGTTTGATTGTGGTCAGCAAACAGATTCTACCTGGTAGTAGCGTGCTACATCCTATCAGGTGCTGGTAAAAACAAGAAAATGTACATTTTAAGATAAAAAAAATTGCTGTTGGAGACCAAGTATGACCCACCTATCTGATATAAGAAAGGCTCAAACAAAGGAAAAGCCAAAAAATAAAATAAATCAGAAAATTACTCCCTTCATAGTTCTCGGTCCAAAAAAATCAAGATAATGCCCGAGATGATGGCACCATCTAAAACATTTTATCTGCAGATGTTGAGAGCAGAACTGCAGACATCTTGAGAAGCTGTACTGGTCCAAATAAAATACTGGGATTATGACATTTAACAAAATGGTATATCCACTCCATGAGAGGAAATAAAAGCAGACATGCTGAGCTGGCCGGCAAGTTGCCATCTTTGTACTTTGTGCAGGCAGCAGGGATGGAGTCTGGAGTGGAGTGGGGAACGCACTTGAGATGAGCAACGTAATGGACAGAGTAATAGCCCTAGATGAAGCAAACATAATGGGAGTATAAAAATCTGCAGGACAAATGCTTGGAAATAAGAAGTCAAACCTCATGATGCTGGGTGCTGCCAACTTTGAGTCTCACACGGAGGAGGCAGCGGACTGCTGGACTATTACAAAGAGTAGAAAGGCCCCAGGCCCATAGGCTTAGAGACCAATTGGTGATTTGTATTCCCCAATTAGAGGTCGCTGGCTGTGAGTAGATGGAATCAGTAACAATAAAGCTAAACCAAAAACTTTCTCGCAATTGCTTTGGTCGCTAGCAGATTGTCACGGTTGCCCATTGTGACTTTCCTGCAGACACTTACAAACTACTCACCAAGTGGTAGTGAAACGGTTCAAAGCAAACCTTTTGGCAAGTGGTTTGCAAGTGCTTGCAGACAAGTGAGCGTCTTCCATGCAACCTGCTGGTGACTGTGGAAATCTGCTAGCAACCAGAGTCAAAGTGAACTTTATTGCCATCTCTGCCTTACACAAGTGTACGGAGAGATGCAATTACGAAGTTCAGGGTCCACAATGTACACATACACAAGACACTGTGTTTCGACATAGAGAATAGTACAAGTAATTTCTTTCCCAAGATTGCTGGGGGTTCACTGACCGAACTCTAGGCCTGCCGGAATGGGGCTTTAGGAGTCACCTTCACAGCAACCCCCACAACCACTCGCCAGTTGCTCAGGGAATGCTCATTTTTCTCTAGTGGTTGCCAGATAGTCGCAAATAGTCTCCAGGCCTGTGTGACTGTGGCCATACAAAAGTGAATGAAAATGGAAGTGTGGATGGAGCTAACATGTTACAGCAGGTTTATATTCTCGTCTAGATGAGGGAAAGTGGCGAGCTTCAACAAATAACTAGGCTGTCCTTGAGACCCCTTAGTAAAGGCAAAACAAAAGGTCAGGCCAACATTCTCATAAAGGGTCCACAGGGCCTGAAATACCGATAACCAAACAGAGACAAACACCAAACTGTCTAAAAATGGCATCTTTAAACATGTTCGTCTTCATCAAGTCACATGATGTGATGACCTATCTGCAATGCCAGGAGACTAAGCTGAGCCAATAACAATATGATATTTATTTATTTTATCTTTGTTCCTGACAGACAGGAATTATTACAGGTAATATAAATTAGTATTTGAACAAATGACAAATGCTGACATTTTTCACTCTTTAATGGGCCAGCGTGCAAAAGCCAAATGAACTGCAGTCTACAACGATTAAATCAAGAATTTAAAGTCAGGAATAGTCTGATGACAGGATACGTTTCTTGATACATTTCAGCACTCAGGGTTATGAGTGTATATTGGACAGTTCTCGTGAAATAACGAGCTGTGACATCCAACTCCGTGAGACTTAAATTGTATTGGTTTTCTTGGAAATGAATGTGATCATTTTTAGTGTTGAGCTGCTTTTATAATAAGCAGGACTTGCTAAGTGAATAAACTGAAAAATATCTTCTTTTTTTTCTGGTATGTTTCTGCCGCATGCATTAACTCAACAAATGACACAGGATACAATATGACTCGATATGTTCAAAATAAAACTGTTTTTTCCTGTGCACATTTGGCCCAGGAAATATGCTTGCTCTCTTCACAGTTGGTGCATTGCTCGCTATATCATAGACTTCAGGAGCAATTAATGAAATTATGATAGAGAGCTGGAGTTAGTTCAGGCAAGCGTGCAGCATTTCCCCTCTGAGTATTTATGTCTTGATTTCGTGTGTATTTTGGTAAAGAGTGCAACTTTTCACTTGGCGGGACTCCTCTTAATGACCGTTGGCTGCCAAATGTTTCTTCAGAAGCCATAAACATCATTTTTCCACAGCCTGTTCCTTGAATATGCACAACAAAAATAACCATCTTAACTTTATACTGCGCCCAATCCAATTATGAATACTTTGAAAAGTTCATCAGTAATTGCCAGACAGTGCACTCTTCACTCAGGACCACTGAAGGGCAAACAACAACAGGTTTTTAACCGGAAAAAGACGATTAGTGTGGGTGGCCTGGGGGATGATGCGGCACAGTATATGACCCCTGAAATAAAACACTGCAATTACTGCATTTTTCTCTTTTTTTTACGCACAGCTTCACATTTCTGGTCGCTGGCCTCCAGTAGGTTGTTTGTACTGTATTTCAGAGAACATCAAGGTAGTCTGATGAAAGTGATCTCGCATTAGAGGTGCCTCAGTGTCGGTTTTCTGTTAGCTGTAATGTGCGAAGGAAGCCTGGTAGAAGCACACATTTCATAAACCAACTCCTCACAAAAGACACAGTGAGGTAACGTGTCAGCGTAAGCGGGAGAATTTGGAGTTGAACAACTTTTATATGTGGTGATTTTTAAGTTAACAACTGGGTGAAAAAGTGTGAGCTGTTTTCATTACAAACGCAACCACGATAGCACTGTTTTCACCAAAATATCTGCACCACATTATGCGGCAGTGCAGCCTGTTGATGTTACCACGCTGACGTCAAATCCCTGAAACCCTTCGAAGCTGCTGGTGTCTCCATGTTACCTGCACGGTGTCCTTTTGCATCAGTAACTGACACAGTGGCGTTGGTCCCTCGCTCCCAACTTATAATGGACCATTTGGGGTCACATTTAAACAAGCTGCGTAGGCGCCATCTTTGAACATGTGGGGTTAATGTACACAAAAAACGAATGTATTACACATTACTCATTACTTTGAAGTAATACAGTACGTTGATTACTTGCCGTAGAAAGTAATTTGTTACACTTCTTGTTACATTACATTTGTGTTACTTACTACTCAATGTGTTCTGAAATGCGCTGTCAAATAATTACCAGTTAATATAAACCCCAGGCTACAGTCCCACACTCTGGCACAAATCCCTGTCCTAATGAGGACGCACACCACACCTGTCGCTTAGTGTTTAAGTGTGAAAAGAAAGCCGACAACACAAAGCAAAGTTGTAAAATCAGGCCAAAGAGACTTCAAAGCGATCGCCACAGTGATTCTACTCTAGAAACATGTACGGGTACAAGCCTGACTGACTGCTCGTCAGTGCCTGAGAAAACAGAGTTGGAAAAGATGCTGCTCTGATGTAGCTGCTTGTAATACCTAAACTTAGCCAAGGAAGGCATTTAGAATCAGTAACGTAGAAATTATTTTAAAAAATAATGTGCAAAAGTCTGTGAGCAACCAACCCCTCCATCCTCCTAATGTGAACTTTTTTTTTTGCCTTTTGAGATGCGTCATCAGCAGTGTGACTATTTGATGAACTGCATCAGCCCTCCTAATGTGACTTTTGTAGCTCTTCAAAAAGGACCATTATCTCTTGGTGTACCTGATGTGTCAAAGGCATCCATTCACCCATCCATCCATCTTTCCATCCATGCTCTTAAGTGCTTATTTAATTCAAGGTCACTCGACAGCTGGAGCGTATCCCTGCTGTCATAAGGTGAGAGTCAGGGTACACTCTGGACAGGTCGTCAGTCTGTCGCAGGGCCGTGTCAAGACAAAGAGCGCAACATTTAGACAAAGCGGCAGCATTTGACGTCCTGGGATTGGATGATGTTGTAGTTTCGTACAAGCCTCTGGTGACCTTTGCACTTGTGTCTTTTTGCCTCACCTCGTTTCCTTGGATGTGTCAACCCACAGTCTAGTCAACCATATGCATGTGTTGCCTGTCCATGGCCATTACTGACTATCCTCTCTTACAGTATGTGCTGCCATTATATGAAGGAAAATTCCAATGCTGACGCCTTCAAATTAAGATTTTTGAGACATTTAGATTACAGGTGTGTGATTTACAAACAGGATTTTGAAACCCTCTTAAACAATGTTATTCATGCACAGCATATTTGATTATTCAAGTCTAAGAACACCATCCGAAATCTTAAGACTACGTTCAAGTATAAATCTTTTAATACTTTTATAAATGAGCTCCCACATGAGCCCAGCTTGGATGCTTTCTTCTCACACTTCTTTCTTTGGATGAAGAAAAGGTGCGTATCTATAAAGAAGCTTGATCCCATTCTCTGTGCAGTTATTAGAGTATATGGTGCATTCCCTATTTTGCTGCAGTTGTGTTGGAGCTGGAGGACCAGCAGCTCACCATGTTTTCTTTTTAGAACAGATGTAGGTACAAGTGGTTGTGGCTGGAAGGGGTGTTGTGAAATTCCCCCAGGAGACCACAGCAGTTCTGACAAAGACAGACACCCTACCCTGATGCCGCCACCACCCACTGCTCTTTTCCTCCCTCATCTGAGGATCTGAGGGGGATGAAGGCTGCATCCAGCAGGAGGGCGTCCAGCGTGACACCCAGTAAGGGTGCCTGCACACCCCCAGGCCTGTAGTCGATCTGGCTACTGATGGTTAAAGCCTACGTGATGACTGAGGCCTCGTTGGCTGGATGGGACCCTGACAGGATTTGGCCTCACACGTCTCGTTCGAAAGGTTAAGCACACTATTAAGGGTGTCTCACTGAATTCAGTGGCTGCAAGCCGGGCTGATGGCCTGTGGTGTTTTTTCCATGATTAGACTGGCCCGTCTGACTGGCCCTCTCATGAATCTTTCAGAGCTGAATGCCAACGAGGTTGTTAGTGGGGGCCGACTCTGCAGAGTACAAAATCCTGTGGTCACGGTGTAGGTAGCACAGGTCCAAAAAATGAGCCAAATCTACCCCAGATTTCTGTTGATTGATGTCATTTAAGAGTAATCATGCACCAAAAGTTACTGACTTTAATGAGTCCGGGAGCAAGATAGGAGTTACTTTCCGCTTTAGGAAAAGTTTCTAAATAATTTGTTGCCCAAAAGGCCAATCAAATGTCTTGAATGCTTGGGTAATTTTGTCCTACTGTTATGGGACCTTTAGATGAAACATTAACGAGGCATCATCCACCAGGATTTATAAATGAATTTGAAGAATCACTAAAAGAAAAAAATAGTTAAAATACGTGCAAAACATAAATAAATCATCACCCATCTCATTACTGACATAAGGTTCTGTGGAAGGATTTCATTTGAACTGTTAATAAGATACACTTTGTGTGTAGTTGCTTACATTTCACACCAAACTCAGCCTCTCTGTTTGCAGTCATTCTGAAACCCCCCCTCCCCCGAACAGACCAATAAGTATACCTGCAGTGTTATTAGGGAATAATGGGATGCACAAACCATCAGTTTGGACGTCACAAAATGCCATTATCATCATGATCTGTGCAGCAGTGCTTCACACTGTGATGTTGACTCATCCTGAGTTTTGGTGTCAGTGTCCAGATCGGGAGCAGACGGCCTCACTCTTCACAGCCCAGGGCCAAATTAAAATCCCAACTCTTAATTACTCAGAGCATTCGCTTCAGGCTGTCTGGATACCCAAATGCTTTGCATCTCTGACGCACTACTGCTGAAGTCAGGCGATTCTTAAGAAATGTACTTGGAGGCTTTTCAGATGGTGTTTGGAGCCAGGATAACTTGCGCTCAGCATTTAAAACTGGCATTATTTGTCACATTTTGAGACTGACTGAAATGACAGTTGAGCTTTCTCTGATTTGCATACCCCACAACCCCAAATGTATACATGGTCAAGTTTTTCACAACTCAGCTTGGTGTTGCATTATGCAGGGTTGCATGACAAACAGTGTAAAAACAAAACTCAAAACTCTCTGTGTTAGGATTTTTAACCTTTTTTCCCCCTCCACGTTATTACTGTCATTATTATTAAATCCTGCATTGAAACAGGAAATACAAAAGCATAGATGGATACATTATACATACAAGCAGTAATTTCAAGGACAAAAACAACATCAATGCCAAAAAGCCAAAACTGCAGTTCTTCTAATGGCCACTAGAGGCTTACTTCAAAGGGAGTCAATCCTCATAGACTTCCACATTAAAATGTCCAACTTTACAGCAGAAATAAACATTTTTACAGCCTGCTACAGTAACTGGTTTGACCTCTAGATCTAATTTCCCTGCTCATTGTATGGATTTGACCATTTTTAAAGAACCCACCCATTTATATTTTACAGCTCCTGAAGGTATGCAGCATGGTTGTTTTGACAGACAGGTGGATTCCAAAATAGGCAGCTTTAGCAGCTAGCTGCTTTCCTGAGCTGGACCTTTCGACCACAATGCAATTTTGGTGCAGTTTTCTTGCAAATATATGACAAATAATTCACTTTACTGCACTGTTTATTGTGCTAACAACCATTCAACAAGTCTGTGCTCCAATGGGGTGAAATTCTCGTATATTCTAATTCTAATATATTATTTATGCGTTACTTAAAGTATTTAGCAGGTACCCAGCTAACTAAGGTAGCTAGCATTATCTGTTAGCTTAGGAGTCCAACCGTTGTCCAAATATGGTCACTTCTGGGTTAAAAAAATTATTAAAGAAATAAAAATAAAACTTAGCGGTGGCCATAATGCTTTAAAAGTCCAGCTGAAAAACAGCTGTCATGGATCCTGGGTTTTGTGCCTGAACTTTGAGTTTTTGGGTTAATATTTGGGTTCTGGGGTGGTTCATTATTCTCAGTTTTGCTTTGATTTCTTTTGCAGTCTTGCATTCTTTTCATGTAGCAGATATTTTCTGGTTTGTTCCCTTATAATTGTACTCTCAGTTTAGGCTTTAGTTTTCTTAGTTTTATTTTCTGGCTTTACCTTTTGCAACCTACTCAGAGTTCCAGCTTATATTTCATTCCCAGAGTTTCAGTTTATGACACCAATGTTACGATGTCCATCTTTTGCATACAGTCTATTCTTTAAGGTCAAAAGGTCAACACTTGCTAGCGTATTCCTAAAGGGGCCATTTTATTGAATTTTTGTTCAGTGTAGATTACATTTCCATAAGGTGTGTTCATTTTCAGGACTCATTTTTGTTTTATATTCTCACTCAGCTATTCAGTCATCCATCATGTGACTTAAATAAGTTGCACCGTGGAAATAATCCGTGTACAGTGCGGGCGTCTGTGTTTGCTACTTTTTCCCTGTGTAATGCTGATTGATTTTAACCTTGCAGCAGTGGATAATCTCCCATTAGGGGAGTTAAGGCTCTTACAATGACAAGAGTGCATCAGCCCGAGGGTGGCTGGTGGAGGCGGTGTGCGGGGTTGTGTGTAGGCTGATGATCAGAAGTGATTGCACGCCCACCTAAACCTTTTGTAATTTAACAGTTAATATATACTGGACGTCAGATTCACACATTAGAGATAATTAATACTGATTTTTTTTTAGAATGAGTCCTCTTGATTGTCCACGTGTTCAGATAATATTTTAGAATTGACAGTAAACACAGCTAACATCAATCTAACACTATGATCTGTGATGAAAGTTATGAATTAAGGTAATTTATTCATCATATTACCAAACCAGAAGACGACGATAACCCTCTGCAAAAACTAATTTTACTGTTTGGTTAAACTGTAGGAATAACACAATTTATACACCAAATTAAACCAAATTATCTCACGTTTTATTATTTCTTGCCTGTGTGCTCCGCCAGCCTCAGGTCCCTGCACTGTGAATGTCTCCAAAACACACATCATCAGCACCACCACCACCACCACCACGCTCGTGTGAGCCTCTCAGTGTTCGTTTCTTCCTGAAGGGGCACAAAGACTCATTTTCTACAAGAGCCTCAATTTCTTGCTTTTCCAAACCGGCGCAAATATTTGGAAAGGTGATTGGTTACGGCTATGAAGTGCCCGCCTGGAGCCAGCGAGACCTTTTTGATTTGAGACAAAATGGTATATCATAATGAGCAGCATCAGAACAAGGAAAGTTGCGCGGCGGCTAAGCGAGAGTTTACTCATGTGGGACTCTTCAGCTGATGAAAGTGAGAAGCCCGTGCACCCTGAATTTGTGACAGGACCCCTTGAAAGCGAGAGCCCTTGTTTATCAATTTGCTTTTAACATCACAAAGATGAGGCGACATGCGTTGCAGAGGAGCGGCGTCGTTTTATCTCGCTTCAAAGCTCCCTCCATCACAACCCACCACACTTTTTTTTCTTCCTCCCCCCCCTCCCCGCTTTCATTTCAAGTGTGAAGTAAAGGTTTACGTAAACATATGCAGAGCATCGCCCCCTTGAAGAGAGAACAAGTCGTTGGATTCATGTCTGAATGTCTGATTCTTTATCCTGTCTCCCGCCTTTCTTTCCCTCTCTTTTGAAAGAAACATCCCTCAAGGCTTGTGTACACACTGAATAAGCCTGTTTTGACAAAGCAAGGTGGAAAGAAACGTATGTAACGAGCTCTCCTCTCGTCCTCTCTGTCTCCTCCTCCTCTTCTTCTTCTTCTTCTTTCTCTGTACTTTTTGAGAGGCCTTGACAGGGACAGCTCCCTGACCATTTGATGTCGGCTTGACGGTCAAGGATAATGGTGCGTCATGGGACCGTTGTCATCCCTGTCAATACGATGGCCGAGGGGGAGGCGAGGGCCCCTGTGAAGCTACCTTTTTATTTTATTTTATTTTATTTTTTGAAAAGAGCTACTGCATTGTCTTCTTTGGACCTTCACGTTGGTCACTTTATTTCAACTTGATGCGTCCTTGCATCGGCGTCGTGTACAGGCCCTCAAATGACTTGTCTTCTTTTGATAATCCCCGCTCTTCTTCTCTTCCTCTGAGCCTTTCTGCACGACAAACTTCCTCTTTTCTATCCTCTGCACACACACACACACACACACACACAAGCGCACACACACACACACACACACACACACACACACACACACACACTTTCTCTTATTTTTACATTCACGTCTTCTCAATGTCAAACAAAGCCTTGAAAACTACTGATCATTTTTTCTCTCCCCCCCCCCCGTCCTTTTTTTTTGTTTGGATTGAATCTAACAAGGATCCTTTTCTCTTTGATGTAATTAAGCTCCTGAGGCTTGATCTGGGCGTCAGAGTTAATTTTTTTCCCGAGCATCGCGGGGAGCTATCAGAAGACTTCAGATGTCAGGCACTCTTTCAAGCTTCACGGCACCTCGTTTTTCCTCCACCTCGCATAAAAAGATAGAAGGGGAGCGGGGTGGGGGTGCAGGAGGGAAAGGAGGGAGCTCGGAAAAACAAACGGACTCGCCTGACGTGGTGATACCCCCCCCCACCCCTCGCTGGCCCACACCTCCACCGTTGCCTGGTCTAATAGTCTCTCCTTATCTCGACTCCAGGATCCCCCAGGCTCCTTTTTGTGCAACCATCAAAATTGCCCACCTGTAGCCTGAGGACAGCTGAGGAGGAAGGAGGGGACGGCCTTTGCTGCTCTTCTAATGGGCGCTGGTTTCTCTTGAGTGAGCAACCTGTGTCACTTTCAGCTCGCCATCGCTAACGACGTGTCAGAGGACACCCACGGCGAGGCGTCTCCGCATCCCAAAGAGGCTGCTTGTTGCCGCCGCTGAAATTATTGACGGCAATTTGTACATATGGTTTGGCGGTCACGGGGAAGGGAGTGGTCTTAAGGGAGGAGCGAGGGCCCCTCGCAGGAGTTGGTAGAAGATGGAGGCGAAGCTCCCTGCATGTACGAGCCAGGCCAATTTCACGTGAGCGAAGTAGCTGCCCGCCCATTTGAAGGACTGATCTGTATTTGCCACCCTGGATGGCCATTGTCCTTTGTAAATTGTGTCAAAGTTCAGAGGGTCTGGGGTTGATGGGTGGGGTGCGGGTGGATTAGATTTGTGAGGGAGGAAAAGAAGAGAGGAAGACAGGAAACGGCTTAGAGACAACACAGCAATTTGTCTTCTAGTTTAAAGTCCTCTCCACGGCCCCACGCCTCACCTCCCTCCCTCCTCTCCTCCCCTTGCCTCTCTTCTTCTTCCTCAACTTAGCCGAGCTCGACCCTTGGCTGACAGACACTCAGCCTGTGTTCAAAGCGTAATCTTCAACCTCTAGGTAGCGCCGCTCAAGCTTGAAAACAAAATCTCCATAAGGGAGAGGAGAAGAGGTGGAGGATGACAGAGGAGGAGGAGGAGGAGGAGGGTGGGGTGACGGCGGTTGGAATAAAGGCACATTAGACAGACAGTTCCTCTCAATTGCTGAAACAATAAGCCCTATTTATCGCCCATTTGAAAAAAGGTTTGACGTGGCGCCGAAACAGAGGGGGCTTTCATCTCCCTGGCATATTAAACTGTCACAGTGCTTAACTTTAAATTAAGGTGACACGCCAGTGACTTGGGGATGTCACTAATAGTGCAATGGCGACCTGCTAATAGAAGTACAATATGACACGTTTGCTTTAACTAAAACCTCTGCTGTCAGATTACACCAGTGACATCTTAAACTTTTCATACATTAACGTGACACTTGGAACAAATGCAATTTGGCGTCGGGAGCGGCACAAAAGAAGGCGTGCGATTCAAAGCGCTGTTGACTGGTATTGTCGGGAGGTGTCTCGCCATAGAAAGGATGACATTTTCTTGCATTAGGTGAATGTAATAAATCATACGTGTGGTAAGCGCCATGTGAGCGGCGTGTGCCCTCGGTGTTTGAAAAATGGCTTAAGAGGTTTGGCAGCCGAGCCGGCGCAGAGTCGAGAGAGCGGCTAGTCGGAGCTAGTCGTTTTCTGCAGCCGAGTGTAAATGTGCATGTATTTTTAAAATTAGGCAACTCTGAAGGGGGCTTTTCTTTGCTGTCCTGCAGAGAGAATCCAAGAAGGCCTTCACCTTGGACTCACTGACTTGTTGAAACATTCCCATTGTTTAAAGTGACATTCCTTCCATCTTAACGTGCTGAATGCATGTCACTGCTGTCAAGAGATTGTGGGTACAATTGTGGTGACGAGTCCTATTGTTATAGAATGAC
The DNA here is from genome assembly GCA_024447675.2 of Pterophyllum scalare. NCBI lineage: Eukaryota > Metazoa > Chordata > Actinopteri > Cichliformes > Cichlidae > Pterophyllum > Pterophyllum scalare. The sequence continues at coordinate 178,847 of JAMQGT020003889.1, forward strand.
AGGAATGTGCGTCGTTTTACGTATGTTGGGAGGCATATGGGCTATGTATGTCTGCACCCAACGATGCAAAAAAAAAAAAAAAAACGTTGAAAAATAAATAAAAAATCAATCAGCTCCAGACAGAATAACTGACAATTTTGACTCCCTCATTGAAGTTTGGCCTGATTTGGATTTTCCAACAACAATAACTGACAGCACGCACAACAAGTTTCAGATTGGTTTGAGATATTTTCAGGAGATCATCAAGACAATGTCGCCCGATGTCTTTCATTTCCATTTGTTACGTGTTTTGTGAAGATGTGGCACAAAATGTGCGATTCTTCGAGTATTGCGCTGGAGCGAGGACACAAACGCAGCGACAAAGCAATGAAATCAAAACGAACCTTTAATGGGTGAAAAACTAGGACAAAAATAATCAAAATGCAAGGCAAACCCAAAGAATAGACCAAAGCCAGGTGATGAACATTGACAAAAAGGAATGCAGGTCTATCTATACACAGATGACCGGACATTGGTAGGAACATATAACTTTTTGAGCAATTGTGGCAAACACGCCAGTGCTGACTGTTTAAATTTTTTTTACATTTTCTATCACTCAACCAAAATAAATCTTAGAATAAAGGGATTTAGGTTGCTTAAAGATTTTTGTACAAATAAATTCCAAACTTAAGGTGAAAATATCACACTTTGAGCAGGTTCTGCTTAAACTTTTGAAACAGTAGCTGACGGTGGTTTTTGATGCCACTGTGATGCAGGGGTGGGGCTAAAGGGGGTGGCATGGTGGCACTGCACCCTTGAAATTTCTGTTCTCTTCAATGCATGACTCTAAGTAGGTATGCTATAGGTTTTAATGCTTTAATTCTGGAAAACAATATACTGAGGCCAAAAATAATATGGCCTGCTATACATGGGACGAGGACATCACTGAGCTCCTGGACAGTCATAGTGGTGGACTGAAATATGTCCCTGTGGTGTTCTTTTGGAGTTAGGTCAGGCAAGCATGGGGGCCAGTCAATGGTATCAATTCCTTCATCCTCCAGGAACTGCCTGCATACTCTTTCCACATTGTTGTACACCAGGAGGAACCCAGGACCCACCGCACCAGCGTAGGGTCTGACAATGGGTCCAAAGATTTCGTCCCGATACCTAGTAGCAGTCAGGGTGCCGTTGCCTAGCCTACAGAGGTCTGTGTGTCCCTCCATGGATATGCCTCCCCAGACCATCACTGACTCATCACCAAACCAGTCGTGGTGAATGATTTTACAGGAAACATAATGTTCTCCTGAGCTTCTCCAGACCCTTTCATGTCTGTCCAATGTGCTCAGGATGAACCTGCCCTCATCTATAAAAAGCACAGGGCACCAGTAATATTCTATGGAAAATGCCAATCATGCTTCTTGGTGCAGGCAGTGAGCAGAGGGCCCCCTAGAGGACGTCGGGCCCTCAGGCCGCCCTCATGAAGTCTGTTTCTCGTCCATTCTCTTGAGACTGTGCTGGGAGACACAGCAAACCTTCTGGCAGTAAGCACTTATTCTGGAGGAGTTGAACTACCTGTGTGACCTCTGTAGGGTCCAGGTATCACCTCATATTACCAGTTCATGCTACTTAACTGACCAGCTCAACTAACTCAAGGCTATAATTGGATTAAAAAGTTTTCCTTATTTTTTTGAGCAGTGTATATGGAAAACAATACATTCCTAAGTTTTGAAAGATGGACTTCCCCTCTGGAACCACACAGTGGTTTAATCCACAGTCTATCATTCCCTAACTCCTGCAAACAAGGCTGTGTGAGACACTGTTATTTACTTCTGCCACTCAACAAAATTAAACCGATTTACTGCTGTAACCGGATCATATTTCATTAGCTCCGTTGCCTCACCGTTCAAGCTTGTGCTTCAGTGCCGCCGCCATATTGTTACGGGGCAGCCATGATTCTCCTACGTATTTATGGAGGCAGCACCAACTGGGTCTGTAGCACCCCATTTTACAAACCCCAGAGGCACCCCTGCTGTGATTGAGCTTTGCAGCCCAAAAGTTTATGTAACGCAGAAGCAGAAAAACGAGAAGACATTGGAATCGGCCACATTCGTCCTTGGTGTTATAAAAACCATACCAGCTGGTCGTGGTGCTCTCCAGGCTGTGTTTTCTTACGCTTGTCACTAGATTTTCTTGTTAGAATGTGAAATAATTCAAATGATAGCTTCTTCTTCTTTTTTCTTTTTAAATCAACTCTGGTGTCATTCTTCATTTTACGGGCTTATAAGTCGAACTAATCACAGATGCACAGCTCCGTGCTGTATCACCGACCCAACACTCAGAGGCATCTATAGGAGCTACAGGAAGGCGCAAACCTTCCACCTCAAACCATTACAGCTGGAAAAGAAACACATTTCTGCCACTTCTTGTCCAATAAGTTATTTTTAGACACTGCAGTGAAAGGCCGAGCTGATTGCCCGGCTGTATAATTCACTTTAAGGACTTGGCCCCATCCTCTGAATTGACTTGTGTCCTTCACAACCCCCCCCCCCCAAGCTTTAAAGTGATCCTCACAAACAGTGACGATTTTGGTCGGCTGTGATTTAAATTTAGTCCCCTTAGTTTCAGAGACAAGCCCCTGATTAGAGCGCTGACGCTGACTCAACAATCTACGTTTCCAATTAAATGAAGGAGGCCTAGGACGACATGGGCCACTGCCCTGTTCCCCCGCACGCATGCACGCGCACACAGCACGCACACACACACACACACACACACACACACACACACACACACACACACACACACACACACACAGTTTCTCCTCTCTTGAGCTCACACAAATGCACATGCTGTGCAGAAGCTCTTGCTTACACCCACATACATCTGTATTTACATCCACATGAGCCAAACAGGAATGCACACACACAGACACACACACACACACACACCCGTCAACCACCTAACCGAGTCACGAAACTTCAGGCACGCATCCACAATGCCTCGGGTCACTGAAACAATCAGAACAAAAGATTTCAGAGCAGCGAGTTTACAGCAACAAAAAAACAAGCTTCAGTTTGGAGCTTTCCATTGACCCAAATAAACAGGAAGCGCCCAGAAATACAGAGAAGTCAAAAATCAGTGGAGATAATCACCTCTCAGCAACAATGGAGACTTTGTGAAATGCACAATTTAACGTTTAAATATTTGATGGATGACAGGGTGTGGGGCACACAGGGCTACAAAATAACAAGTGTTTTAGATGGTTTGGACTGGTATGTGAAACACAAAGCCCCGCGTGAGCTCTCCGGTGAGAAATAAATCCAGGTAAAAGCAATTTAGAGCCCCAAAGCTTCCCCTCTGTGTTTTAATCATGCAGTTATGAATGGAAGTGTTCAGCGCACCTCTGCACAAAGAGATGTGCGTTTCTACCTGCCTGCATGGGTAAAAAAAAAAAGAGAGAAAAAAAACCTCAGCGGACTCATCCTGCCGCTTAGCGTCAGAGCTAATTGGAGAAAGGTGGGGGTAGAGGTGTGTGTGTGTGTGTGTGTGTGTGGGGGGGGGGGGGTGTTAGAAAAATCCCCTAATTCCTGGATTATAATTTAAAATATTCCAAAATGCTAATCAGGGAATTGCAACCAACAAAGGGATAATAAGACGGTCATCCAATTACTGGCATTTTCTCCCCACCCCCTCCACCCCTTGTTCGGAGGGGCCTGGGCCGACCTGGAGCCCGAACGCGCCTCGGCTTCCTTTTTAACTGAAGACACAGCGACGCCGCTCAAGCTGTGAGCAAACACGGGAGCTCCGGCTAGGCCCTCCCTACGTCTGCCTGTCTCACAAATATGTTAATTAGGGTCCAGATATTCACACACTTAATTAGCCGGGGCCTAGGTTGTTTCATTTTGATTGGGGGGAGAGACAGAACGACACAGACAAGAAGAAAGAGGGGAGAAAGAGGGGTTTAGTTTTCAATGGCGAATTTAAATATGGCCTCAAGGTGATGAGGAGGTATTGTTAACTACTCTACTCAAATGAACTTTTCTCTCTCCCCCCCCACCCCTTTTTTTTTTCCTTACGGCAGGAGGGGAAAATCCGGCGTGGCCAAGATTAGGCTGTCATTTGCCGGCGAGCGTTTCCATTTGGAACGTGAAATGATTGCGCTAATTGAAGTGGCATTCATTACATTATGTGTCGAAAATGAAGCCGAGGCCGGCCGCCGCACCTTACAGAAGACACTGACGCTCGGGTTAAGGGATGGAGGAGGCGGCTCACGAGGAAAATTGGAAGCCAGCTGCCACAATAGGCATCATTAGACATGAAATTAGGAATTTTTCGGGATGAACCGTTCACATAAAGGACTGCAGGGCAGGCTGACTTGCGTGATGTACCAGTGTGTTCCTGCCAAGGCTTTACCACGGCATAATGGAAAACAACATCAACTTTTGGCTCCCAGTTAGAGGGCTACTTCATGCCTATAAAAGGGGAAAAATAAAAAGACTTAAAGTGAAGCAATTAGTCGTGTAAGGAAAGAAAAAAGTTTGCCCTGATTCAAAAATATTCAATTAGACAAAATGCTTAACAGGCGATCTCTGTTCCTCCCACTCCAAAACTAAAAAAAGCCAGAGAGGAGAAATTAATTTCTACATTTGTGCTTTCAGTTTTCTTATTTAGCTTCAATGGGTGGAGGGGGGGGTCCATTATTCAATTCATCTCTGAGGCATTTTCTCTCACGCCCCGGCCCAAATATCACTTACACGCAAGAATATTACATTGCTCATGTAAATCTCTCTTTTCTTCCTTTAAAAAAAAGGGGAAAGAAAGCAGCTTGGCATATTTATTGGTGAGTCGTGCTGAGCCTCCACCCCTCCAAGATACCACCACCACCACCACCAAGTCCCTCCCCTCCGCGTCCTTCACAAATACAATGACCCAAATACAGACGTGGCTCAAAATCACCTTTTAGGATATTTTTTAAGCACAAACTTTAACTAAAATTTTTCATTTCTACGTGTAAAAACATGGATAAAGGAAGAAAGCCTCGTGTGAATTAGTGCATGTAGGTGAAAATGTATGTTTCTGACCCCTTAACAACCCCTAAAACACCTGCAGTCAAGTCTGTTTGCATTTCTAGAGGTAGCTAAGACATCTAATGCGGCCTTATTACTTCTCTAACTTGCAGCAGAGATACTTCTCAAAGTCTTTTTCATGTGCTACCAATCCAAACACTGCAGTGTGTGTGTGTGTGCGTGTGTGTGTGCACTCGGAGCTGTACGTGACCCCGTGGCAGACATCCACCGCCATCCGAGTTGTGAGAAGCACTCAGAGATTCCTCGAGTTTTTCGGAGAAAATTTGACACCGGTCCAAAACCGGTCCCTTGGCTGTGCGAGTATGTAAAACATGCTCTTTTTTGCCTCCCTCCTTCCCTTTACCTACAGCTGACTGGAGCACCAGCTGGTGGCGAGCAGCCAAGACTGCAAGGCATTTTGCTTTTACTTGTAGGCTAACTGCACTGCTGAACTGCTCTGGGATTTACTCCGTATTATAGAAATGGACTGCGGTATAGATTGTTAACAGGACGAGTGTGTGGGCGCATAAGCTAGGGCTCCTTTTTTTTTTTTTTTTTCTCTTGGAGTTTGGATTGTACTTTTCATCCTTTTTTTTTTCTCTAGCTTTTCTTTTTTTGTTGTTAATTTGCATCTTGTTTGCTCTCTGAACTGCACTTAGTGACAGATTGGAGTGTTTGCGCGTTACAGATGTGTTTAATTTCTTAGATCTAAAAAGTCAACCTTGAAAACGTTTTTTTTTTTTTAAAAACATCACAGATGAAGCAAAAAATAAACATTCAATCAGCGCCAATGCTGTGTTTAATTTTTCCCAACAAATAAAAGATAGTTTAATTATGAAAATTGGCCAAACATGTGGCCAGTGGATCAGAATACAGCCTCTGATGATCAAACCTGGACCGGGAAGCGTCCCATGTGTTATTAGGAATACGTCACATCAGGAGAATAGATGTTTAAACTGTCAGTTTCATTCCAGTCAGGAGACTGAATCCCCCTTCTTAGTGACATGACTCTGACCTGACACATGAAGGGAGGAGGTCAATCCAGAGGGCCGCGCTGATTCTTTGTAATGAAGGCCTCAGTGGTACAGCTCCGCCTCTCTGTCCTGGCTGTTGTAAAGGGGTGGCTCAGTGAATTATAATGTTATAATGATTATAATGATAAGGTTTTTCTGGTGTCCCCATACCTCGCCTGGTTGAGCAGGCGACCCATAGGCCAAAGGCCACAGCAGGGCAGTTGGGTTTAAACCAGCCCCCAACCATATCCTGCATGAAGTTTCCTTACTTTCCAGTCTAATAAAGGTTAAAAGCCAAAGATAAATCTTTTAAAAAAGACAGACTGTATTTTGAATATTTTTTAACCACATAGGCTAAGATCATGGAAACAGAAACCATTACATTTACCCCAAAGCGGCATTTTCCATTGATTAAAGGTCTTAAAGATGTTTCAGTAATACTTTGGGAGTTTACAGCTCTGTACACATATATGCTGTACTATGTGCTTTTTTAAAATTTAAGGCATAGACATGAGGTAAATGATTGAGTGTGGATTGGACATGTGATAAATAACAAAAGCTTTGTATTTCTTAGATTCTTAGTTTGTATGTTTAGCTGTCATGTAGCTGAAAATCTGTCCGGCTAACTATGTAACCCACTTTCATACCAATTATTAAGTTATTTTAATATTTTATATTCTGCATCTCTAGGCATTTTTAACTGCACTGGTGGTACAAATAGGTTATGTCTATGCCACGGGATACTCGTCACCTAGCTAACAATGGGGATGGGTGTGAACTTTGAAAATAAAATAAAGAGCGTGCTGCTAAATGCTAAGTAAAGAACGATGACTTGCTGGGATTAGATGCTGCTGCACATACAGGAAACATGCAAAGCCAACGACGACTAAATCCTTCAAATGGTTTCAAAAAGTAAAAAGTTTTCAGTGCAAAGTATTGCATCGTCCGCATATACATGGGTATTTTTGAAAACGTGCATTTTTCCCGAGTTTGCTGAGAAAAATGTCTCAGTCCACATGAAAACGGAAAAAAAAACAAACTCAAATGCAGTTAAGGGCATGCCAAAGCAACAGGTTGCAATATAACCGAAACGTGAAGAAATGTTGGCCAATCAAAAGCCCACAAACAATACGTACCTGTGGACGAAAGGCCAAAAAGC